>LS486708.1:0-40328 GCA_900490705.1 Pristionchus arcanus
AAATCGTTTTATGATTTATCAAAATGATTGAAGCACCATTCGTTCATAAAGAACAGCTGTGGTTAGACTTTGAAAAACAACATTCTGCCAACTATGCAAATGATTGCGAATAGTCGTTCGCAATCACTCATTCTTCATTCAACCATTTTCCTAGAGCGGTCTCGCAAATGATTGTTTATTTAACCCTCAATCATTTGCGACTAGCAACGAATGAGACCGACTCATTCTTGCCAAAGGAGACAAGAATGAGTGAGACGCAAATAGTTGCAAATAGTCTCGCAAATGATTGCTTCGTTCGCAATCAATTGCGAATCCGCTCTACGAAAGTGGGAGAACGCGGAATGAAGCAAATGATTATTCCGTTTTTCACACTCTACTCTTGGCTCTCCTTATTTCACGTGCTCCTTCACCAGCCAGAGAAGCGAATGTGTGTGTGTGTCTGAAGAGATAGAGAGTATTCCGAATTCTATGCCCCTTCTGATTTCGCATTCTCTCTTGCCTGTCTGACCTATAAAATAGCGTGCAATAAAAATGTACTTCCAGTCTCTCCTTGTCTCATGCTCTCTGCAGAAGAGAGTTCCTCCATTAGTTTCTTCATATCGGAGAACGACAACGAAAGATAAACATTTAGTAAAAATGAGTAAGCATTCATAAACAAAGATATCGAATTTTTTCAGTGATTTTCATAGTCACGCACATTACTGCCTACTAGGAGGTTCCGGTGCAATTGATTTTCGCGATCTTAGTGCAGTACGGCTCACAGTGAACGATGGCTATTTCTAGAACTTTCGAATTAAAAATATAAATAAATTAATAAAAATAAATTTTTCTGAAAAAAATAACGATTTCCATATTGAATATCGGACAGAACTTGAGAATTAATGTTCGGATTCGCAATATAACTGCCGAATTCAACGTTGAACCTAAAATAAATTAATCTTTGATCTTTTGGTATGAATCGTTGGATACGTTTTACGGGATGTGAACAATCCATGACGTGTTGCGATTTTATCGACGAGGTCTAAATTGAGATTTGTTTAATTATATAATTTTGAGAACGTAAAGAAAAACGTAAGTACCTAACAACTCTGAGCCTGCTGCCGGCTTGAGCGTGACGCCGACCGTGAATCGGCCCGAATATTCGTTCAGATTTTGTAAACGCATCGTGGCCTTGCGAAACGGAGCGAGCACGCACACTTTCAAGCTTAGATCGATCAGAAGCTCATCTAATCTGCATAGTGGTGGTCACAACCAGAAAAGGGTGAACAATTTGATTAATATTTGAATTTTCCCGCCACACCGTAATCGAACTACAAATCGATATCAAAATATAAAATGTATCTGAAACTTATCCTGATTTCAACCGTTCAGCCTAATTCCGAATGAGATCGGAATATGTTTCAGAAACATTTCATATTTCAACCTTGCAGTTCGACTATAACCCTTTTCTGTCGGTGTAGAATGCTGTGTGGTGTAAAAAAATAGAAAGCCGTTTAATAAGCGTTGAACAATATCTCCCTGCGTATCAGAATATATTTTTAAAAAGTAATCTGATAAAATATGAATATAGCGACGCACCTTGCTTGAGAGTCATCATTGAATATGAATCCGAGGGGTCTGAAATGCGCGCCCATCAAATTCTTATCCGACTTGAGGCTAGGATCGACTAAAATTATTGGGATCATTTTTTAGCCCACGCAATAATCACTCTGAATGTGAAGGGGTTAGTAATAAAATGAGGAGAGGTTTTGCAAAGAAGAAAGTGTCATTGAATTGCATTCAAACTCACGAGAGTTGGCTTTCACGGCCCAATCAGCGATTTGTTTGTGTGCATCTTTGAACTAAAAATATATAAAAATATATAATATTATTTATGTTTAAAATTTTAAATGAATATTAGGTATTTAAATGCTCACTACGCCTCCCGATTTCTCTACATCAACAGTGAAAGCAATGAATGCTTGCTTGAATGCCGAGATTTGTCCTAACAGAAGGACGAACAATGCGATTCTTCCGATCATGATCAGGAGAAGATGAGAATGCGTCAGCACTGACAGTTTTGTACTGCCAAATTAGCGACAAAAAATATCACTTTCCTGCTCTGTGCACGAACTTTTACATTCAGAGCTGGGAGAGTCTGTGCAAAGTGAGGAGTGCGTTGTCTGTAATACAAACAGTGAAGATGTTGCGAAGCTATCGGTAGCACTGTTCTCGACTATTCTTTCTCGTATTATCTCTCACCGAACAGAGTAGCGAGAGAGTATGGTGAAATGAGAGAGTGAATCCTCGTTATAGCGAGTCCGCTCCCTGTTCGATCATAACGTATTTTCGAAACTGTCATGCGGTACCCCACGTTTTTTTTTGAAAAAAAGTTTTAATCGAGATTTCCCCTCGGTCATTTCTTCAAATAGACCAAGAGCAGTTAGTACTCGTGTGTCAATTGATAAATTCAAAATTGCAATTAAAATTGGAGCTCCCAATTTGCGACATTGATGTCTTATTCAATTTTTCATGATCAATACTTCAAACATGAGTGCAGTAGTTAGCAACATAAGCACAAATAAATATTTATCGATGCACACAGAAAATAATGGATCGATGGCAGATCAAAGATCACTCCCACCAATACTCCTGCCCGCAGATCTTCTCGCCCCTCTCAGTCCATTTCTTACACGAGGACCGAAGGGAATCCTTGCGCTCGCAGAGAATCAGCGAGAGATCTGAATATTTCGTTCCGCGGAATATTAAGAATTCCACCCTGTCTAAAGTCAATTATCGATCGGAGGATCCGTTTCAGATCATTTCTAGACGTAATGTACGAAAGATTACAATTTAATAGTTTCATAATATGCGATGAGCATTGTTTTAGACGATTAGTTATGGAATGCAAAATAATCGATAACGGTACAATTACTCACGCGGTCTGTACTGAATATAGGACGAAGTGAACAATTCGATTCTCGAATCAATATCACCTGGTCTTAATGCCCCGTCCGGAATTTGCGCTAGGATCACTCTGAAATTGTTTTAATTTTTTATAAATGGATCTAATAATTTAAATAAAACGTGTAGCCACTTCGGTTTATGATCGGCGTCCTCAAGATAACCATCGAGATTCAGTCTGTCGACGAAATAGTCTGAAAATTCGAATTTCCATTTTCTGGCTTTACTATTCCACAAATATTTCCTAGAGGTATAGCTGCTCGAAAACGAGCTGTAACATTAGACCCGATGAACGACAAAATCAATGCAGGGTGTATCGTGCGTTTCAAATACTCAGCAAACCCAATCTGCTGGTTAGCGAGCTATTGATAGTCTGGGAAGGGAAGAGGTAGGGAGGGGGGGATGCATGGAGATCACTGGCCTCCTCCCGGCTTCCTCCTGCCTCCTCCCTCCACTCAGTTCGTCCAAGGTCAACTATGTGTGGAATGGAAAATAACCTCGCGATAACTGGAATTGGGGGCTTACTTCTCAATGCCGCCGGAGTTTTAACTGTAACGTAGAATTCCTTCTCATCTTCGACGTGATACTCCAGAGTGGGCAGGCGAAAGGGGAAGAATTGGCAGAGGTCCTTGCGCATGTTGATTATCGTCGTGTAGACTCTACCAATTATAAAGAATATGAATACGAAGAAAAATCAACATCATGACACCGAAATGGTGCGAATGATTCAGTACAAATTATAATCGTATCGTGCGTTTGAAATGCTCAGCAAACTCAATGTGCTGGTTAGCGAGCTATCGATTGCCTGGGAGAGAGGAAGAGAGAACGAAGGGCGGAGGAGAGCAGGTAGATCACTCGCCTCCTCCCGGCCTCTTCCCTTCTCCGCCCCTCGTACGGTAGTAAAAGGTCAGCTATGCATGGAATCGAAAATAGTCTCACGATATCTACCTCGATTTATCATCATCCGGCCCATCCAATGTGAAGCTGGCAACTTCCAACGACAGATTTGTGATCGGGATATAATATTTGTCGACTATAAATTTTTTTACTGAATTTTCATTCCGGGAATCACGCATTAAAAGGTGGAGTAGTCGTTATGGGCTTTATTTTGGGATATCCAAATATTAATTTGCTCACTTCCGTTTATGCGCCGCTTGTTTAGGGAATCATAGCGAGTCATCTCATCGTACTTGTTTCTGATCTAAACAATATCGAGTTTCGGTAAAAAAAATAAAAAAATAAAATATAAAAAATAGACTTTCTTGATTTAGCATCCTCTTTCACCAGTATGGAAGGGCAGCATTTGCAGCTCGATACCTGGATGATTTAAGACCTCGTTTAGCACACGCTCACCAGATCTCCAGATCGAGTAATGTTGACGCCTAGAGTTATAAAGGCGGTGAGAAATGTCGGTTCCGATTTTTTCTCCGAATCGAGTCCATAAGTCAGATCTATAGCGAAGAAGAGAAACGCGAGCTTGAAGACTTTCATTATTATTCAAGAAAATGAAATTATTGAAAAAATGAGGCGACGTGGCACTGCGGTTTCATAGATTCTCGCTGATTATATTGGCCTGAATTGTTTACAACAGACCGCAGCGAGGGAAAAAGACGAAGACGGCCTCTCAAGTTTACGTGATCTCTCGTAGAGTTCGATTTCGTGTATTCGTCTCTTCACTTTGCTCACTCTCTCGCACAATTTGAAATTAGGAAAAAAAAATCATTTACATTAATTCAATTAGAATCGCACTCATCTCTCGCAAATTGCCCATTCTCCTCTTCCCTCTTCCTCCATTCTCGCCTCATTTCTCCTCCTTCCCTTCATCCCGAGTGGTTCGTTCTCTATTTTCTCTCTATTTTTCTATTTTTTTCTACAACTTGTATAATTTTCTAATGGCAACTAAGGTTTTGCTAAGACGTACTAAATACCTTCCCAGAATGGAGTCCGTGTCTCTCGTTCGCGATCGCCTCGAGCCCGCCCCCGCCCAGCCCTCCTCAGGCGGCCCCCGCAGCAGCACGCTGCCGCTGCCGCAGGGAAAGGAGCAGCCACCTGCTGCTGCGCCTGCTAAGGTTGGCTACGGTAGCGTATACTAGGGTTTGCCAATGTAGCCAAGCGTTTGACTATGGTTGGTTACGTTAGGATTACGGTAGGTTACAGTATCCCCTCGAGTAATTTCAGAATAGTAAGTTCTAAGAGTGTCGTTGCCAGTGTGCCAGTCATCGATCAAGCTCGCTACCGTGCTCAGACTGGTAGAGCTACAGTACCCCTCAAGTATCGATTTCTTCCAGAAAGGCAGCGACGAGCGCACTACCTCGGAGGAGGAGACGGGCGCGGCGGCTGCGCAGGCTAAGGTACGGTAGCACCTACCGTAGCCGACCGTAACCGACCGTAACCTACCGTAACCTCCAATAGCCTACTGCAGTCCTAGCGTTGTCCTACCGTAACGTCATCGCCTCAAAAGTCTCCAAAGAACCGCTCGCTCCCCTCACGCCTATGTAAAATGAGACCGATGTTATTGATGCTACAGTAACTCACCGATTGTTTATCGACAATTGACTTTTCTTGGGATCAACCGTAATCCCCACTGCTCTATCGCAAATTGACTTTCTTGAATCATCAACTGACTATAATTCCAGAAGCGCACGACAGCCACGAGCGACGACAAGTCGGACAGCGGCGTCGAGGCCAAGTCGCCCGCAGCGAGACCGGCGGAGAGGGTAAGATGGGGTTACGGTATCATTGTGGGATGCGGTATATTGGGTTACGGTAGGAAATATGTCAGGTAGTCTGTGATGGGTTACTGTAGTAATATACTACTATGAATATAAGGGGATACGGTAGCGCTTAAGTGTTACGGTAAATGTAGGGTTAGAGTAACAGTGCGCGACCACCACGAGAGGTACGGTTGGATGAAGGAGATACGGTAGTCTGGGCGAAGGGATACTGTAGATCATGTAGAACATGTGAGACGGGGGTTCAGTAGGATTGATGGGATGCATAGGTACTTCAGTTCCAGGATTGATGTAGGCACAGACTACCGTAATCCCCCTGTCACCTACCGTACTCTTCATATTTGTAGTGTGAGAGTGTAAGGGTCACAGCATGATAGAGGGTATGTGGTAGTTAACTTTACCAGAGCGCAAGATACGAGGGTTGCAAGAATAGTGTAGTCAAAGGAGTACGGTAGTCGCCATCGAGTCATTTGGGGCCATCCAATGACTCGATGGCGTGACAATCTAAGGAGAGTAATCGGGACCCATTGGTAGTCTGCTGCATATGAAGATTTCCAGCGCATCCTCACCTGAGCAACTATGCCTGACGTGATAAATATTTGATTTGATTTGATTTAGCAGGGGTTTAGAATACCGTAATTCGGAGGATTCGGAGGATTTTTTTTTTCAGGCTGTCTCCGCCGAGCGCATCGAGGACGCTCCGCCCATCCCGTGCACTCATCTCAAGCAGAGCAAGGACGCTGCGGGGAAGGTACGGTAGATTGGGGTTACGGTAGGTAGGTAAAATTATAGGCAACGTTGAGGACTTCAATATACTAGGGATGATCATGGGCTTACTAACTAGCATATCGAATTAATAAATAATTAGAATAAATGCATAATTATACAATTAATTAACAGTCCAAGTTCGACTTCGCGCTCGTGTGCAGAAAGTCGCGCGTCGCGCAGCTCACCGCGCTCACTGTGCAGGTTAATCATATATGTATTTGTATGATAAAAAAAAATTAGTTAAATATAATATTCGTCAAGTTATCGTAAACCAACCTACCCAAGATGTTCATTATCCACTCGCGTGAAATCGAATATAACCATAAGCATCTTGTTGTTAGCCAGAACTACGCAAACCCAAAGCGTCACAATCACGTTTTGAAAAATGCGAACGTAGTTCTGATAAAAAAAATTAAGATCCGCCTCTTTTCCAATAGCACTTGGTTTCAGATGTACGTCATTCACTCGGAGTGGGACCGCATCGGCAACTTCCACTTCGTGCTGCTGTTCGTGGCGCTGGCGACGCACGGCATCAGCACCTTCATGCGATGGTAATAAGCTCCCCCCCCCCAAGATTAGCCACGCCCCTTTGCACCCCCCCCCCTTCAACTCAGCCCGCTCAAATAATTTTTTTTTTCATCAATCTCATAATTGAACTAGCTACTTGAGCAGGTTTGAGAGGGAATTCATTCTCACACTCCCGCTAAAATAGCTAATTCAATTATGACATTGATTAAGAAAAAAACTTGTACACTATTATTAATAAAAATTAACAAAAAACACTATTATCTAGAAACTAAACTTTTACTTATTTCATTTTGTTGGTTAACTAATTAATCAATTTAGGAGGGACGCAATCGATGGCCGCTTCGACCTCAAGCAGATCTTCCTCTGCACCAGCAACAATCTGAGAGTGCAGTACGCGCTCGGTTGGTCTTTGATCTTTGATGTTTGATCTTTGAGCTGAGGTCCTGTTTTGGGATATGAGGAGTCTTGGGTTGGTCTTTGATCTTTGATCTTTGAACCAAACGCCTTGGGGTTTGGAGACTTACAATTGCTGGGCTGACGTTTGAGCACATAAACTGGTGCCTCATCCCTTAGTGATTCCCTTCTCCCTATAGGAATATGTAGATAGGTGGTGCAGTGTGCACATTCCACATCGAGGTGGTGCAGTGTGCACATTTCATATAGAGATGGTGCGTGTGCATATTCCACGTCGAGGTGGTGTAGTGTGCACATTCCATATTAAGATGGCGCAGAGTGTACATCTCACTTTGCAGGTGTCCTGGCCGGCCCTCTGCTCGCCCTATTCACCTACTGGTGCCTCATCCCGCAGAAGATCTCGCTCGTCAACGCTACTTTCTACTCGATCGCCGCATTTGTTAAGGTTATTATATTTCACAATCACTGAAAACAATTATAAGTTACTATCCTAAAAGTCACTGAAAAGCACTCAAAAATTTCGTTTTTTTGCACCAAAATTGATTTATAGAGATCATTAATATCTGACCTTACGAATATAATGATATTTGTAGATGATCTTCGCTGTCGGTTGCTTCATACTCGAGGCGATTGAGGTACTCATTAAATTAATTATACAATTAAATATGGATTTTCAGGTCTCGCGCGATACGCTCAAGCCGCAGCTCGACTACGTCAAATCCTTCATTTACTGAACGATTGGCCTGCCCGATAACAGATTCTGATTCTGATTCTGGATACAGATAAAGGGTTTTATACAGACTGACTTATAGTTTATTTAAGCGCGTGCGTAATAGATAATCAGAAATTTTCCATGAAACCTTTATCGAGTTGAATTTACAGTAACGAGGAATGAACATTGCTAAAAAAATGAGTAAATATTAAGATAATTCAGAACCGAATTCATATTTAAATTTCTAATATTTTGTATAACTTTCACCAAATATTTCTGCCCACTGAAATACGAAGTGTCCCGAAATGCGAAGTGACTGGAAATGGGCTTATTAATCACAGTTTCTCGGGAATTGTTGAGTCAAAATAGCATACCTTCTATGTTATGTTCATACATATTTTTATCGACTTCCTTTCCATACTTACACTTAGCACTGAACACTAACTCCTTTCCAAGATAGGGCAATTTCTGGGAATTTCATTTTTCAATTTAGCAATATAATGGAGCATGCATACCTCAATTAGTTTCTTCACTCCGTGCTCACTCAAATATTCTTGATAATTGGCATTAGAAATGTTCATCATATCAATTTTGTTTGAAAACATCTCGATAAATGTTGTTCCCCATTCAATATCGTGCGCTCCGAAGAAATATCCAGCTTCTCGTCCGATTCCCTGGACCCGATATTGGACAATACTTAGCGAACGAATTTGTTTGGAAATTTGTACGAGATAATTGACTGAAATGTGGCATGAAATAAAAAAATATTTAAAAAAAACAAAAAAAAATATATGAAATAAAGCCATGATAAGCTACCGTAACGGAATAGACATTTAATTGAAAAAGCAAAAAAAAGATTACCTGGATCTGCAATGAGAACATCGCGCACTTCGAACGATAGCTTCTGCACATCATAACCAGAAACAGCCTTCAGCACACTATTTCTGCCAAATATTGCATAACAATTGTCATTAAAACATATATTACATACGCGATGTCATCAGTCAAATCATCCTCCATTTCCACGTTTAACCTTCGGAACTTGCACCCTCTGAACGCCTTCAGAATATAGTGGAAGAGCTTCGGATCACCGTGGTCGATAACAGTAGCCTTGTCAAATCGCCTTCCTATTGCTTTCAAATAGTCTTTCTGCAGTTCCTCAGCGCAACCACTGTTCTGAATTGATTTGTCAAAATGTGTTGGCATGTCATGATGTAATTAAGCATAGATTCAAAATGACTTACCAACATGACGGCATTATACCTCACAGAAATTGGTTCGAGAGGTAGTCTCAACAAAAGAAAACGTAACGCGAGCAGTTTTATCATCTGTTTCTTTCGAACGGACGTGTCGTTCGCTAATATTATTATTTGCTGAAGAATTCCGGAACGACTCCGGAATTGCTAAAAAAAACGCTTTCCATATTTCCTATATCGTAATTTTCAGTGAACATCATTTACTCGATCCTAACCCTTGAAATCGCATATTTTGAACACGCTCGGCCTTTTGGAAATGCTTCCATTTCTTTCACAGGTCAGAATGGTGAAAAAATTTGACAGAAACAATTCGAACACTCCCAAAAAGGCAATTTGTTTTCGAGTTCTGCCATTCAGAGGGTTTGGATCGGGTAAATTCAGTTCATCGTGTTACAAACTAGACTTTGAAAAGTAACATAACTAGTTATTTCATTCCGCGTCGACGCGCGTTAATAAACCGGTTCGTAACTAGATAGTTACGAATGAATAACTAGTTATGAAAGAGAAAGTCTATTACAAATTGTGCACTTACCGAGCCAATAATCTTCACTTCATCGACTATTTGTATCGTCGATGGTTGCCGAGCATACTCGTCCACATGGGCTTGGAGCGCACGAGAGGTCTGCATATTTTTCATTTATTCTCATTAATTCGGACTAAGATGATGTAAAACAATGTATCATAATTGTAAACCAAGATTTTGAATGACTTTTACTAATTTAAATCGACGATTATAAACTAAATCAAATAAAGATATTATTAATTTTGAAATTTGTATCAATTTACCATTCGGAGCGATAGCACACTTCCCGGGACATAGTCGACAATCTGCCAAATTATTTCACGAGGTAGTTGATGAATGTTCAGGTTTTCTGTGGGTGCTCCGCTCTGAGATGTATTCACAATAAACATAAATTAATTAAAATTCAATGGTGAAGGAATAGTGGCTGCATTTTGAATAGTGTAGTATGACAGGACTGTGAATTAGGGCTGAATCAGAACGTTAGGTGGTAATCATAAGAGGCCGGTTGCGTAAGAATCAGACAATGCTCTTCAGAGGTTGGCACATCAAAAAATGAAAATTTCATATTTGATGCTGCTGAGGACGCTGATTCGAACGCGCTATATCTCATTGTCCACAACTCCCTCATTTGCATAATACAGCTAATTGTATGATTACGGTAGTTATCGTTTTTCACTTGTAACTCACTAACAAATAGAAGTAGACACCAACATAGATACATATTTGGAATCGTCCAAGTGTGCTGAATGCACATCTGTTATCAGATTAGTGATATCTATCATCGATCTCGAGATCCAGATATCTCAGTTCCCTGACTAGTGTGGCAAAATTTGAATGCATGGGCACGTAGAGCGGAGTGTGATTAGCAATCTCTGAAAGTTTGAACGTCTAAA
Source organism: Pristionchus arcanus (assembly GCA_900490705.1). NCBI lineage: Eukaryota > Metazoa > Nematoda > Chromadorea > Rhabditida > Neodiplogasteridae > Pristionchus > Pristionchus arcanus. The sequence continues at coordinate 10,770 of LS486708.1, forward strand.
TTTATACCTAACTCCCGTGGCACCCAAAAGAGTGAGTGCGAACTGTCAAAAAGGCAGTGAAACGTGCTCATTCTCCTCTCTTTTCTCTCGAACTCCCTCTCATTTCCCTCCATGGTATGCAAAGTGACCGGGTCGCCGACAGATTCGGAGGGAAGAGAGAGAAATGGCACGCGTTCCTCGCGATTTCATCAGTATGCACTCACTCTTTTGGGTGCCACGGGAGTTAGGTATAAATTTAGACGTTCAAACTTTCAGAGATTGCTAATCACACTCCGCTCTACGTGCCCATGCATTCAAATTTTGCCACACTAGTCAGGGAACTGAGATATCTGGATCTCGAGATCGATGATAGATATCACTAATCTGATAACAGATGTGCATTCAGCACACTTGGACGATTCCAAATATGTATCTATGTTGGTGTCTACTTCTATTTGTTAGTGAGTTACAAGTGAAAAACGATAACTACCGTAATCATACAATTAGCTGTATTATGCAAATGAGGGAGTTGTGGACAATGAGATATGGCGCGTTCAAATCAGCGTCCTCAGCAGCATCAAATATGAAATTTTCATTTTTTCGATGTGCCGACACTCTTCCGATTCTTACGCAAGCGGCCTCATATCACGCTCGGTCGTGTGTGATCACTAGCACTATTCCGTTCACAGGGTGGCTAGATATGGAGACCAATAAACAACCTGACGTCGAAAAATGACTCGTTGACAAAGTTCTGCTACGTTGAGTCTAATCTTAGGTGGGTGAGATGCGTGATAAAAACGAAAAAAAATATAAAAAATAATAAATAATAAAAAAACCTTCACAAGTAGTGCAGCACGGCATCGTCTTGTGCGTTTCGCCGGCGGAGATTTAAAGATTTTAAAGATTCGGAGATTCATCTTAAATGTGTTGAGATCGGAAATTATTCAAAAAATGAATTTTGAAAATATGGTGATCGAGTCAAGTTCGACGCTTAGTATATCAAAAACGACGTCAATGCTCGATCAAGGAAGCGTTGCCAGGGGGTCATAGGGAGGTTTGATTGTCATAGTATCCTCACTTGTAAAATCGTTGAAACGCAACTGAATCTTTCAAACTCTATGAAATTATGCAGACAGAAAATATGAGAGATTACAATTGTATCGCAAATTTCTCAACTGAACTGTCAGTGCAAATTCTAAACTGTAAATATCTCGTGGAGCATTTTCGATTGTAATTATTTGTTTCGTTCTTCGTAGGTTCGACAAACTAACACAACGGATTTTTCGCAACTCTTGTAATATCGTTGAAACTCAACCGAATCTACTGAAGCAAATGGATTTATACAGACTGAAACTATAACACCAGTAAAACATAGAAATTGGACAGACGTGTCGATGGCGAAAACGTTGTTTGTGGGTCATACAAAGATGGTGTTTTAAACCCGATAGATCAAGAAAGATTCGCATGGCTAGTGTGGTATGGCAGGACTGTGGATTAGTAATGACAAGACGACTCGCGCTTCTCCAATTTTGAATGTTTTTGAATGTTTTTTGAATGTTAATTTTTCAATTTTTCTCCAATTTTGAATGTTATTTCATACATCAAAAAGGCTCGAGAGCATTCAAATAGAGGAGAGGTGTTTGCCGCGATGTCATCACAAGATGTTGTGGTACAGTGTAACGTGAGCGGGACTAGAAGGGGCGGGGCTTGATAGGGGTTGGAACCTATCCCTTCCTCACTGCAGTATTGTACTGAGTGGTGCTAGCAGTAGTGGTTGTGGCGGTGGAGTAGGAAGTGGAACGAGTCGATTGGCTGGAATAAGGTATTATTTTTCTACCACCAAGCCATCGCATTTTGTATCGCATGGTAGATTTGGTTTTTTTATTTCTATTTAAAAGTAATATTTCTAATTATTCTTATTTTCATTATTATTTCTACTACTACTATTATTACTATTCTTATTATTACTATTATTACTATTATTTATTATTATTATTACTATTATTATTCATTATTATTACTATTATTACTATTATTTATTATTATTATTACTATTATTATTCATTATTATTACTATTATTACTATTACTATTGTTACACTTATCACTATAACTATTCTATCTTCTATAGGACACCTAACCGCCTAAGAGAGACTTTCTGAGTCAGTGAACATATTTGTGTTGACCCTTGGCAAAGTGCAAAAAATCAAATTGGTCCAAAATTTGTGGGTGAGTAGTACTAGTGGAGTGTAGCTCAGCGCCAACTTATTTAGTGATTTGAATCACTCTCCGCAGAATGGCGCGGATTGTTAAAGTGAAACATGAATCAGCCGACTTTGTTGTTTCGCAATGGTTTCGAATGAGTGATATATTAAAATTTGCACAATATTCGTGTGATCATACACCTCGAGTTTGACCTAGATTGGTTTTAAATTCTACCTGGAAATTCATAAAATTTCATTATTTTTTCAAATTTAATTATTTATTCAGCTCAAATATATATAAAGCACTAATTTTTATTGCATTATATTATAGAGCAGGTAAGTGACTATCTTCTGTGAAAAAATAAAGAAAATAAAAAATACACTTTTAGAGAAAATATCGAAAAACTAAGGTAAATTCGAAAAAAATCAATTCGTGATTCACCGAAAATACCGTAACCCTCAAATGGCATTTCTCAAGATTTACATTTTTTGAAGCTTTACAAAGTAATTTCGCGCTAAATGATATGTTTTCCACAAGAACCAAAGAACTTGATCTAAAAAAACTTACTCTGAAGTTGCAAATATGAAAAAATTAATAAATATCGTTTTAGGGTTACGGTATTTTCGGTGAATCACGAATTGATTTGTTTCGAATTTTCCTTAGATTTTCGATATTTTCTCTAAAAGTGTATTTTTTATTTTCTTTATTTTTTTACAGTAGTTAGTCACAAACCTGCTCTATAATTTAATGCTATAAAAATTAGTGCTTTATATATATTTGAGCTGAATAAATAATTAAATTTGAAAAAATAATGATATTTTTTGAATTTCCAGGAACAATTTAAAACCAATCTAGGTCAAACTCGAGGTGTATGATCATACGAATATTGTGCAATTTTTAACATATCACTCATTCGAAACCATTGCGAAACAACAAAGTCGGCTGATTTATGTTTCACTTTAACAATCCGCGCCATTCTGCGGAGAGTGATTCAAATCACTAAATGAGTTGGCACTGAGCTACACTCCACTAGTACTACTCACCCACAAATTTTGGACCAATTCGATTTTTTGCACTTTGCCAACGTTATTTTCACTGAATCAGAAAGTCTCTCCTAAGATATTCCTTTCCTCTCAAATAGAATTCTTCTCCATGAGAAAGACGGTCAGTCCGCGGGGGACAAAGCACCCCACCCTTCATCCCGAAGGATTAGAGCAGGACTGACCAGAGGAACGAGAGGGGGAGGGGCTAGCTCGAAGGCCACATCTTCAGAAAACCCGGTGATCATTTCGGATCGTGATCCAAACCGAGGTTCCCAAGGATATGGGCCGCTTCGAGTAGGAAGGGCAGCGGAGATAGGGAAGCCCAAACCTCCAAAAAAGCATCGGTTCAGAGAATCCAGAGCAATTTCGAAGATCCAGGGTAGGGGAATGGGGGAGGGACGGAGAGCCTGGTCCAAGCATCGAAGAGTCGAGGGTCAGGGTAGGGGAAACGATGAAGGGATGGGACTGGTCAAGGATCGAAGATAATAGATCAGTAAGGGGGCGGGGGTACTGAGGGGTACTGGAGTAGGGGCAAGGGAGTAGATGGGAAGAGGTGCGGAGAGGCAGACGGCAGGATGACGGGAGACTTCCGATGAGGCGACTGGCGAGTAGAGGAGACTTCCGATGAGTAGACTAGAGACGAGACGACTGATGCCTCCCTCTGCGATCTGTCCGCCTTATATACAGACCTCAGCCGTGTGTAGTTTGAACTCGGATGCGTCCGAGTAGATCAGCGGGGGGTTTATAAGGCGGACGATTTGCAAGGGAGCCATCAGTCGTCTCGTCTAGTCGCCTCTTCGCCAGTCTCTTCCGTCGCCTTCCCTCTGCTTCCGTACCCCAGTACCCCTCCGTCTCCCCTCGTCAGTACCCCAGTACCTCTCAGTCTCCCCTCGTCAGTAACCCAGTACCTCTCAGTCTCCCCTCGTCAGTACCCCAGTACCCCTCAGTCTCCCCTCGTCAGTGCCCCAGTATCCCTCCGTCTCCCCTCGTCAGTACCCCAGTACCCCTCACTCTCCCCTCCGTCTCCCCTCTACCCCAGTGCCCTCCCTCTCGGATCTGAGGACCCCCTTCCCTCCCCTACTCTCGTCAGTACACCTGTACCCCTCAGACCACTCTTCAGTCGCAGCTCTGCCCTCTTCCTTCTGTCCCAGAACCCCAGTACCTCTCAGTCTCCCCTCCTCAGTACCCTAGTACCCCCAGTCTCCCTCTCTACCCAAGTGCTCTCCCTCTCGAATCTGAGGACCCCCTTCCCCACTCTCGCCAGTCTCTTCAGTCGCTGCTCTGCCCTCTACCCCCTGCTCCAGAACCCCAGTACCCCTCAGTCTCCCCCATGCCCCCATACCCCCTCCCCTCCGTCCCGGATCTGAGGACTCCCCTTCCCCACTCTCGCCAGTCTCTTCAGTCGCTGCTCTGCCCTCTACCCTCTGCTCCAGGACCCCTCAGTCTCCCCTCATCTCCAGTACCCCGTGTCCCTCCCTCTCCCTGTGCCTCCATACCATCCCTCCCAGATCACCGGATCTGCCATCTTCCCCTCTACCACGTCGTCGTCCCTTGCCCTCCACGGATCCCCCTCCCCTTGTCCACTCCCAATACGACTCTGCCCCACCGGCCCAGTACCCACTCGGATTCCTCTCTTCCCTTCCTCCCTTCCCTACCCTCGCTTCTTGATATGCCCCTTATACTCCGATGTCCCGGTCTGATCATAATTGGGCTGATCACCGGGATCTCTGAAGATCAGGGCTTCAAGCAGCTCCCTTCTTCTATTACCTTCCCTTCTCTACCCTCTTCTCCCTTCACTCACCGACAGTGTACAGTCGCCTTCTAGTCTCCATGCTCTCCGTAGACCCCATAGTCTCCCTTGGGCTCACACCACCCAGGGATCCACCTCTCGTTGCCGATATATCAGCCGGTCTCTTCCCAACGGCTGATTACATGGGCTTCCATCCCAAATTCCTACGCCTTTGATGATGGCTCTCATTCCGACCCTGCCTTCCTAACTCCCTTCCCTACGCTTGCTAGTTGACCCGTCCCATACTCTCAAACATCATTGTCATAATCAACAGAAAATATATTGAAACAGGTAGAAAAAAGTGGGGTACATTCTCTCGAGAAAGGTCTAAATCTAAAACTCCGAATTCAAAAAAAGGACAGTACTTGGCTATGATGCTTCTGTATCCGGAGGTTGCTTGCGTGTTCGTCGATGAACCTGACATTGTAATAATGAAGTAATAACAAATTATTTATATTGATATCCTAGCGCTCGAACGGAGTGTGAAGAGACGGCAATCCGTAAAAATAAAGATCAAAGATCAAAGATCAAGAATCTAAAATATCAAATGGAAGATACCTGGGGAGGAGCCAGTGATGGAATCCGACCCGGTCCTCGAGCGCATTGCCCACTGGTTAGGCAGTGTCTTGCGCTTCTGAAAAAATAGGAATATTTGAAGTAAAGCAAATTATAACCTCTATCAATGGAAAATATCTTTGAAAAAACTTGCGCCTCGTGAATAGGGATGGCTTGGCAAGAAATGGTCTCTTCATTCCACGTGCTCTCTCACCGGTCAGAGAGGCGAGAGAGCACCCGAAATGAGGAGAGTCATTTCTTGCCAAGCCATCCCTACTCGTGAACCAACCTCCGGAACGCTGCCCATGATCCTTCCTGTGTCCAGCACTACGGTGAGCGTGTAGGACAGAATAAGAGGGCAGGTGAGGATCTCTGGAAATGGTAGTTTAATCAGTTTTTATTTATATAGTCAAAGAAAAATATCAAATTAGCGAACATAGTGTGCTCTAGCGAATTTCATGGAGTTGTGAAACTCAATTGGCCAGAAATGGTTGTCAATTGATTGGAAAATGAACCTTTGACGGGAGGCCGCTTCTCCTCGTTTCCCGACAGGATCTTGCTCACGAGGTCCCTCGACTCTTTCGAGACGTGGTTGCCGAGAGGAGGGTAGCGTTGCTGGATAGGATTATATCTTGGGGGTTTAAAGGGAGTCGGCAGTCAAAATGAAGTGTTTTTCAGATTAAAGAGACTCTCTTTAAAGGCACAAGACAAAGTTTGCTGGTCCTAGCACGAAGTCCCTGCATCATAGCTATACCTAATGTAATCCGCACTCGAACTGAGTCACTCATCTCACTAATCATATTGGTTTGGGCACACAATTTATAACGGCGCGTTGCCTAGTAGATGATTAGCGAGGGGAGAATAGCGTAGCTGGATTGAAATATTTTTATTGATACTACTCGTCCAAATGATTGAAAGTCACATCGCCCTCCTAGCTTGAATCACCTTTGAAACTCAATTGAATTTTTCGAAACTGTGAGAAATAAAAAAAAGGGATAAAACCTGAGTGATCTTCATCACGATAGCGGGCAGGTTCTCGCCATCGAAGGCGCGACGGAGCTGAAATTGTTATTGTTATTGTTGTTGTTGTTGTTGTTGTTATTGCTTGTTGTTATTGTTGTTGCTGTTGTTGTTGCTATTGTTGTTGTTTTGACGATGAAATCAAAACAATACCATGAACAGCTCGTAGAAAACGCAGCCCAGCGCCCAGATGTCCGACTTCATGTTGTAGGAACGGCCTGAAAACCATTAACCGTTATTTTTGTTATTCACGAATTCACTAACCTTCCACCATCTCCGGTGACAGATAGTTCGGTGTGCCGATGAGCGTGGAGGCGACACTCCGGGTGTTCAGTTGCTGCAAGGTACAATAATTAGCTCACGATGTTGTTGTTTGAAGTAAAAATGTTCTAAAAATCTCCAAAGGAACGAATTAGTTGATTGATTAAACAGTGTTTGAGCTCGAAACACGAGCCACAGGCTCTTCTTTTCGCGCACTCGTGCTCTAACGATGAGATGGTTTGCGAAATAAAGAAACTGCTCTACACAGTATTCCACTATGCCACATTTTCACTAAGATCTCACCTTCGAGACACCGAAATCGGACAATTTGATCAGTGTCCTTTTCTTGTTCAGCAAAATATTCTGCGTCTTCAGATCGCGATGGACAATGTTAAGGGAGTGCATGTACTCGAGGCCGAGCAGGATCTGGAATGGATAAAAGTTTCTGGAATAAAAGAAATCATCAACTTTAATTCGATAATAAATTATATAAAATTTTTCACTCGTCTCATATTATTTCTTCGGTTATGTTTCACGGTCAAATAACTTTGCAAATGAGAAAGTATAAAGTAATTATAGAAGAAGGCACTGCTCAAAAAAATCAACATAATACATACTATCACATTTTGACGCGAAGTTGTTTATTGTTCCGCGCGTAACGAAATTGCTATTAAACTATGACCGCGCTTAAAATTAAGCATTATATAAATAATTGATGCTTGACGAGCGTGAAACCATCCCAGAAATCCAGTTTTATCATTAAAAACCAAGGAAAACAAGTGAAAATAGGCGGAAATCGCGAAAGCCAACGCGATTGCCGCACGGAATATTTTAGTAGGAATGCAATTACCATCGTATCATTTTAAAAATGTGATATTTTAGAGCATTGATTTTGTTTTTATACTTAAAAAAGAAACCTGCGTGAAGTACTTGAGCACAGTGGCCTCACTGAAGTGTACGCCGCGCTGGTCGCGAATGAGGTTCTCGAGGGTGCCTGAAATTATCAGCACTTCAAAACAATGGTTCAACGTTTGATCAGGCATTCTATCAAATCGTTTGAAGCTAGAAATTTAATAACTTTCATAGCAGACGTTTGATTGAAGGACTTATTCAGAAAATTAATGTACCTAAAAAATTAATATTTAAAAATATTATCACTCACCTCCCTCAGCGAACTGCATGACGATCGCGATGCTGTCCGCGCACGTGAAGTAGTCGTAATAACTTAATTATTAAATTAATTAACAATTAAATAAGTAATTATGCCCGAAAACACGAAATTGTCTCAATTACTCCCATTTTTCTTTTTTTGGACTAAAATAAAGTTATATACTGAAACAAATCAAATACTTTAGAGAAGTAAGAACTGTGAAACACACCCAATAATCATTGGATGCTTCATTTTCCTGAGGAGATCGGCTTCTCCTGAATTTAATATTTTAAATTCGATTAATTAAATAAATAATATTAATAAATAAGTAATCACCCTTGATCTCCTGCTCTTCCTTCGTCGACAGGCCGTGCAGAGGGATCATTTTGATGATGACCTGGAATAAAATGTGTAATTAATTAATGAAAGAATAATATTTAAGTGCGAATGTGGAACCTCTGTGGAGCAAAAAACTCGCTCAAAGACCACGGTTTGATGAAGAGGTACTTCAATCGAGTGGATTAAAATGTAATATGTTTCAGCAATTCATGAAAAGTGTGAGTGTATTTACTTAGGCAGTGCTCCTTTTGTAAATTCCTCTAAAACTAAACAAGAAATCTGTCGTCAGCACGAGTTCTGTTGAAATTGAATCGTCAAACATCAGAGATCAGAAATCAAAGATCGTAGATCAAAGATCAAAGATCTCCTACCTTCTCCGCGTTCTCCTCGCCCTTCTTCTTGCACAGCCAGCACACGCCGAACGCGCCCCTTCCGACCACTCGCAGCTTCTCGAACTTGTCCTCGATCTCCATTTTGCGGTCCTGGAATTTGCCGGACCTTACATTTTACGGGCCTGGAATTATCCGGATCTGCCGTATTTCCCGGCTCCATGCAAAAATGCCAAAACTTACTCTTTTCCCGGTTCTGCTTCTTCCCGGCTCTCAACCCGGTTTCGACGATGCTAATTCCTCGGGTGCGCGGAGACTATGAGGCTGGGCCAGCGTGGGGGAACTAGAAAGTGACAATTCGTATGATAAAATGGTAAAACAACATAATTTCAAGGTAATAAGTGTGTGAAACCAAAAATACGGCAAAATTAGATAGGAAATAGGTAGAACGTTGTGTGATAGACGTTTCGAGAAGGTATGTGTTCAAGGGAAAGAGGGTGATACACGAAAAAGTTAACCGATAAATTATCAATTACCCTCGCGCAACTCACGCAAACAAGAAACCGAAACAGTGATAATCAACAGACATAGAAATGATAATCGTCTTAACAGTCAACATTCAACGCAATATCTGATTACTCTGGAAAATGATAAAACAAATACAGTTAAGGCACGCATGTCTAAGGGACGCAACTTCTCGCAAATAAGGACATGAAACAACAAAAGTCAAATTGTAATTTCAGATTTTGAAACCGGCAAGAAATATTGTGTAATTTCATATTTGGGAACCGAAACTGCTCACAATCACTGCGCCTAATCAATATCACCACCGTCACACTCTGAGCTCCGTTAGGAGAGGGAGAGAAAGAGAGAGTGATGGGTAGAAAGGAGATGGAAGAGAATGGGGATGTGATAGGCTCTCTCCATATATCATTGTCCCTCAGCGGTTGGAGAAACCCGACATTCCTGGTGGGAAAAAGAAAGGGATAGTTGGGGCTAAACCGGTTATGCGTGCAGCTTTATCGGTATGTTTTGCTACTCGCAAATGAGAGTGATTCATGCAAATTTACAGTAAAATCAGCTGGAAAGGGTCAAATTGCGCGAGTATGATCAAATTCTTACACTGATCAAAGGAAATGAGACGGGGAATTGAAGGGATGACAATGTTTTTTTCAGACATGCACAGAACGTGAACCTTCGAATCAAACTCGAGAGCAAAAGGGTGATTACACGCATGAAATTGAAAGAAAATGAAAGCTAATTACTAAACATATTTTGTATTAAAAATCTGTATTTTCAAATGTAGAAAATAGACAAGCGAGGTCTTCCAAAATCTGTTTTAGATCGGTTTCACGAAAGATAGATTTGCCCGGTTGAGGAGAGGGGACAATCGTAGTTTGGCAGGTGTTTAAAAAACAATTAACTAAAAGAACTTTTTGGGAAAAGTTTGTGTAATGTTGCAACAACTTCCATAGAAAAGTGTTGATCTCGATCACAAAAATTCGCAGAAAGAGCAATGGAGAGGAAAATGGAAGAAAAGCGATCTTCTTTTCTGATCATTACGGTTCACTGATTATTATCGGAGGGAGTGATCTCATTTTCAGTGAAAGTATCATTCCGTTTCTATTTTGTCTATGATTACGATCCTTACTTGACTCATTTCTGTCTCCCGATCTCGTTTGTTCTCTAATCGGTAATAAAATATGTCTGACCATCAAGCATTATATTCATCTCTAAGTCTTTTAAAACTTAATATTTCATTATTCGCTGTTTCATCCCGGAGAAACAAGAGTGCATGAAAAATATATAAATCATCTGTAATTGTGCCATGCTCCAGCACCTTTCGAATGATGAGTTCCTTGGAGCAGAAAGCGAAGGAAGCTATCAATGGTTACGTTTCCGATCATAAAGTATCATAGAAACCAGCGTTATTATTATACTTGCTGTTAGAACGCGGTGCCAAAGAATAGTTACAATTATGAGCATCAAACATCAGTAGTTTCTTCTTGATCGTCTCTAAAGATCGTCTTATGCACAAATCATCGCTTTTTATTGCACTCATCTCCCGTTCTCTGAGCCGTTTTCCGCCACACTTTCATCATTCACCTCACACTTTCGTTTCCGCTCATGATATCGATTACCCTAATCACCCCGACTTTTCCCGTTCCTTGATTATATTTTAAATACATTTATTTAATTGAAATAATTAAATATTTAAGGATGCCCTTCTGGAAACGGTCCAATCCCGACATTGATGAGGAGTTTAAGGCGATTGTTAGAGGGAGTCAACGCCATCGGGAAAGGAAAGTCAGGTAACTTTTATTTTTGTAAATGGTCCCTCATTTCATCGATCGAAAGATGGCCATTCCGCGCACTAAAGTTCGAGTTTTGTCGTAGAAAAGCAATAAAATAAAGCGCGCAGCGAGTGCTAAAAGAAGGTAGGAAGGGCTCATTACTCTTGGTAACTGTGTGAATGAGAAAGAGGAAGGGAGAAAAGTGAGCTAGAGATGGGGAAAGAATGCCGAGATCGATGATCTATTGCATTTTTGCCATTGCCTGCCCAAAGTGAAATATATTAGCAAAGCTCTCTAAAAAAAGTCAAAATAAAGTTAAATTGATGCTTCCTTGTTATTGATTCATAGAAAGGAAAATTACCTGGAAACACATAGAATAGTTAAAAGTAGATAATGTTCCGGTACTAAAATAGTAATTGACCCAGCCAGGGTAAGAGGTCGTGTAGTATTCGGCGGATGTTGTAAATAGGGTTGTCAATTCAAGAATGACTTCTCAGACTGCACTTTTCTCGAGAATACTCTAGTTCTCAAGTGACAGTTCTTTCTAAGTTCAATTAGTTCTGACTAAGTGAGTCAAGCCCGGAAACTGCGTGAAAACTCTCGGCCGAAAATAGCGGCGCGAGATCATTTAGAGTTGTGATGGACTCTCTCAATTCTGCATGATATCTCGCCAGTTAGAAAAAGCGAGGGAGCATGTAAATTGAAGAGGGTGGGTGAGTGATTGGAAGAACCGTTCTCAGCCCCCTCTCCCCTCTTTTCGGCTATCTTTGGAGGTGGCTCTGTTATAATCACTCGCTGTGCGCGCGCTCTTGCAAAGCTCGTGCGCATTTCACTTTCATCCTTTCTGCGATTTGGGAGCTTGAACGGGTATTGATTTGGATTGTTCGTGCATTTTTTCGTATTGAAAATCGCCGAGCCATTGTCGTCCTGAACCGAGTAACAAGATGAATTAGTTTTGAAACTTATTTGAATTGTTTTTCATGTTTTTCATGCTTTGCGCTTGAAGGGACATTAATATCGCTTTCTCCATTTTGTTCAAATTTATGACTGTGATTATCACAAATTTTCGCGAGACCATCCATATTGTTCCCCTGTCTGCAATATCTCTACCTTCAACCATGCGTAAAGGTATGAAATTGATGGAAACTGTCACTCTTCATTTCCGTCAAATCATGAACAACAGTATCCATTGATCCAGTATCCGGCTTTTCATGCGAGTGAGCCATGAAATATTTGTTATTTATTTTGAAAATTTATTAAATAGGATATAATTCAGACTGGCTCAGTCTCGCATGCGCAAGAGGAATACCGCCTATGGATCCTTCCGTAATCCTCGCCCTTACAAGGTTGGTTGACTACTTTTCGCTTTCCTTTTATTTAATTTCGGAACTTGAACGGGTTTTATCTTAAATTATTATCAAATGAACCTTTATTCAACTGTTTCTATCGATATATTGGAGTGCGATGATAATATTTTTTGGTTTTATTTACTTGTTAAACTCCTTATGGAAACCCAATTGACTGTAAAATGATATCTGGTTTTATAGTCTTCAACGGAATTTTGTTTCCATTTTTTTTAAATATTATATAGTTTAAAAAATATTTTTAAGGTCTGGAAGGAGCACTTCATAGAGGACCATGGCTGTGAGAGGACCCGCGTCTGGCGAGAAGTTGGTGTGGCCGGGCGCCTTTTCCCAAAAACCTTGAAAATCAGAGTATTTTTCCATTGCGTGAGCCAAGTCGACGTTTCGCAGGTGTTCGTGTCCGCCGTGCCGCATCTTCTCCTCAATGTGATCCTGATTCTGTACATATTTATCGGAGCTCGACTATTTCAGGTGTGGGCGTAGTTTGTGATAGGGCTTTTTTAGATCTCTAAGTTTCATCCATTACGAATACATGATATGTTTGTATTTCGTAGACTGTGTGAAACTCAACTCGCAGTAATTTCATTAGCGGAAAAAATATGAAGCACTTTCTTCAATCTTTTCTCTTCTGCTAAACGATCAAAAGACCACACCCAAGGGCACAGAGGCGACTTTTTCTTAGAGAAAGTGTGAGAGTTAATCACAGATACTGTTCATTAGATGTGACAAAATATCTTCATCGCAAAAAGCACGCAAACTTTCAATATGAGGAATTTTTGAAAAACACAAGATTAAAGATCAAAGTTCAAATGTCAATTTTAGATAATTGATCCAGACATTGTCAAGAGCGGCGAGATCAGGGAACACATCTTCTTCACGTTTACGACGATCGCAACCATAGGTAATTTTTATTTTTTGACGTATTTTAATTCAAAATTAGTAAATTTTCAAACCTTTGCTTTGTTCGTATCCAACTTGGTGCCCTGCTCAAAACAATTTCGATGAACGTTCACTTTTATCACATTTTACGAGCTTCGCAACGTAAGGGTGGAGAGTAATTAACGCTCTATTTGCGTCCCTTTGATGTGAACGGAAGTGGCGCGGCTCACTTTGGATGGATCTCTCATTTAGCGATACTCTGTCGTTTCTCTGACCAACTTAGGCAAAGTGGGAAGACAGAAACAGCGTTCTATAGCATGTGACAGGCTGCAAGCTGCTGGGGTCACGTCATTTTCGGGGATGGCGAGAGATGCCTCTCCTCATTTCACGTACTCTCTCGCATCTTTGGCCGGAGCGAGTGCGTTCGAAATGAAGAGATTTGTAACTATCCGATTGAGCGATGAACGGCTAGAGATCCTGTCCGGTCCAATTAATTAAGAGTGATAATATCGGTTAACAGATGCTCAAGCGCCAAAGCACAAACTAAAAAGGAATAGCTATAATATTAGTATAATTATTATCACCGAACTTAAGAGAAAAACTAAATATATCATTCATGTTCGTTGAAGATCTGATTGTGAAACGTATACGCAGAAAATTTTGAGTTAAGGAAAATTTTGAGTCCGTAATGTAAAGCAAAAAGTATTACAGGTTACGGAGCCGAGGCGCCTACTACAGCAATTGGCAAATGGGTGTGCGTCGCGTACTGCACGCTTGGAATACCTCTGATTTTCATGGTGAGTTCTTTCATCTCAGTTTTCAAAAAAAAACACAACTTGAACACCATTGGATCTTACTTGATAATTGTAATTTGTGTTTTTTTCAACGATCCACCGCTTCCATTATAGTTCACAAACGATTCCAATAATGAAAGACGCGTGAAACCTAGTGGAAATTGAGATTTGATATTCTCTGCACACATTCTGAGATAATGTTATTTTTCTTATAATTACCATTTTCTGATTGTTAATGATAATGAAGATCTGGTAATTAAAGGTCCTCGCGAACAACGGTCAATTCATCGTCGATGCCTACTGGATCTTCCGGAATTCGTACCGGAGAGGAACGGTGACTTATTCAGGCGTCATTTTTTTTCTCAAAAAACACATATTAGCTCAAATTCGTGTATACTGGACTCTCTTTGGGGCTGATTCATGAATATAGTGTACTTTGGCGGCCGCAACACTGACATAATTTGACGAGAACTCGTCAGCTGTTTTTGTCTTCAATGTGATCGAGTTAGCCACTCCTCAGTTCTTTTAACTGAATAAACACGCAAAAACGGGCGCGCAACGCGGAAGAAATGCACAGTTGCGATGCCATTTTCAAAGATCATTTTGAGGAGATAATTGCAGCCCTGTTGGCATCTCGGCACAAGCCAGAAGGGAAAATGAAAGCGAAAGCGACTAATAGTCATAGCACCCAAAGACTAAAAAACATAATTATCGAATTAAATTATTATTATTATTTCCAGGAAGAATGGAACGGCGAGATGCCGCTTCGTATCACAGCTTCGATGCTCACGCTGTGGATGCTTGTTGGAGGTACGATTACTTTAAAATATTGTATTCTTCTTTCTCTGTCTCAAAGTTTTAAGTAGGTATGGTTCAAAGAATGAAAGCGTGAATCATCGACGAATGCAAATGCCAACCCGTTTCAGGATTCTTATTCCGCGGTGGTGCAGGCGAGCTGAGCTACTTCGACGCGGTTTATTACAGGCATACATTATTGGATTAATAAACAGACGCTTCCTCTCAAAATTCCTGCAAATTCACATAACTACGAATAAACCAGCCGTGAAACATTTACAATAACTTTTATTTTAAAAATGTGACGTCTCCGTCTTAGATACCGACTATGGCGGCATCTTTGAATCGTCTAGCAAGATTCAAAATTATCAGGTTCCATTATATATTATTCGATTCACTCATTCCAGTTTCATCTCCGTCTCAACTATCGGCTACGGTGACATAATCGTTTATCCGAGAGACGGACTCGAGACGGGCTACATGCTGCTCTACTTTTCAATTGGTAAGTTAAATCTAAATATATAGAATGCTTTAAAGTTCTGATTGTTAGGCATGACCTATAAGCATATCCTAAAAAAACACATCGAATTTTGTAGAAATGGTGATGTTTCTGTGTTGTTACTTACTGCTGTACTTCTCTGTGGGTAAGCCAGCATTGAATAGTTGTTTTACTGAGTTCTTTCACGAGCGCACTAAAGAGCGTACGATACTGGAGTAATAAATTGGGCGTGAAACACATCTCTATATTGCTCAATCACAAGCAATTATTCCAGTTTTGATACGGTACACCACTGATCTAGGAAAAATGTTGCATAAATAGATACAAACTTATGCAGGAATGATCTTCCTCACCACGCTGACCGGTTCGCTGTCCAACTACCTGCAAAAGCTGCACTATTTCGGGCGGTGAGGGAACATTTTAGCTTTTTTTAATATTCACTTTTTTCGCTTTCTGTTTATTTTTTTTCGCCGAATGAGCTGTACTCAGAATTGTAATTAGGCTCTTATTATTAGCTTTGATATGAACATGAAACTTATCGCGACTTTCATTATTTCAGTCAGTTTTCGGGCGTATCGGACGTTGAAGTTTGGTTCGGCGGCCGACCAATGACCGTGAAGGAGTTGATCACTGCAGTGGGGGATCACTTTGAGGTAAATATTAGAGTTCAGAAGCTTGAATCTTCATTTTTACCCGCAATAAAATGAATACTTTTCCCAGAGTAGGGGATAGCGGAATAGCGCAGTGATGTCGAATGACTTGGGAGAGTCAGTGAACATAATACTTATTTGTGAAATAGTTACGCCATTCTGATTAAAATAACGGTGATTTTTTTAACTTCTGGCCCTGCAATTACCATTGTCATCATTCGTAAGACTAGACATTTCAGGATTGTGTGAAACTCAATTCATCTTGAACTTACCGCTATTCCTCTTTTATGGGACATGTGAAGAGGAATCGAATGACAGAGCCAATCAAAGTCATTGAAAGCTATTATTGCCGATTCACAGTCTCAAATTTCGCATGATCCCACACCGGGCTAGCCGACGAGAAAGCATTCACCATAGGATCCCATGAAAGTGCTCAATTCCAGACCTCGCGTGAACTGCTCCATTATTAGCTACAAATAACAATAAATATAATTTCCCTGCCCATTTCACACATATTCCCGAGAAAGTGGGCGAGAAACGGAGAGACGTACTTCCACAATTAAAGACTAATTCCAGACATCGCCCGAACTGCTCCACTACGTGCTCAATGACCTCGATCAGATACTGGAGGTGGCACTGAACAAGGATGTTCGTTATTTCCCAACAAATAATGAAATTATCAGAGATTAAATAAAAATTACTAATATCGTAGAGAAAAAGTGGTGTAGTAGCCCATAGCGGGCCCAAGAAAACCATTTCCCCCGGGTCCTGAGCCTTGCATAACGGGATAACTTCGCCTCTAGTAGATCAACGACCTCGACCAGATACTGAAGGTGGCATTGAACAAGGATGTCAGTAACTATTAATACGAAAAATAGGACCCGGAAAATCAGAAATACATTAAATATTTTAAATTTTGTGGAGAATAAGATGTCAATTACGTATATATGCTAGAAAATGAACGAGAAATAACCTCGATCAGATACTGGAGGTGGCACTGAATAAGGATGTCAGTAAAAAATTTAATACAAGAAAATGAACGAGTACATCATTAGATCGTCAGATATTTTTTTGCAGAAGAAGTTTCAATAGAGGATGAGTTGTGTTTCACGCGCTCTTGAAACTTTGTCGATTTGTGTTTATTTTCAGTAATTTCAAATAATCTTGTTGAAGAACATAATTATATCAAATCCTTCAAATAAATCTCAAAGTATTTTTTTGCAGACTGAAGAAGCTGTCGAACATCTCAAGATGCAGGGGGAAATCGCCAGAAAGCAGTCTTTTGTTTGCCTGGAGCTAGGGCCGGACTCGGAGAGGAAGGTTAGTAAACTTTTTGGAAAAGAGTCCGGAAACCAATCAGACGAATAAGGGATGTCTGTAATGAATGAGATACGGCCGAACTCGGAAGCTAGTCTTTGGCAGTCGAATATTCAAACACAATAGCAGCTTGGAACCTAAATTTGTCAACTGAGAAATTTGGAGTGTGTCGAAGTTTATAATATTTAAGCTCAAATATATTTATATTTACTCGACGAACATCACTTAAAGAATACCAGTGAATTAGGAATAATTGTACACAACAAAATGAGATATATCAATATATTGAAACAAACAATACACGCTATATAGGATCACTGTGGCACAATGGCAATACTTGTACTGGTAACATAGTAAACTCATATGAAGGGGCCATCGATCACTCACAATCAATCACAATAATGCATGCAAACAAACAAATACGAACATATAAGTGGCGATTAACTACGTTCCTTACACAAAATAATAGCAATAATAGTTGTTTAATCATGATAAGGACCTAAACACTCGCTAATTGAATGTACCACTCGTAGAGGAGTTACTCGTGTGTTGACGGGATGGTCTCACATAGTCCGGATAGTTACAGATAAACTGCAACAGGTGAGGGGGACTCGAGATAATGCAAATACGCATAATAATTCGATCGACATGAAAAGGATATCCAAAATTCTGGCTAGTGGAAAGCACTAGTTACAGTACTGCTCCTTTCCCGATGGGATGGCCTCACATAGTCCGGATAGTATCGCATATCTCTGACAGCTTTTCCGAATTCGTTCACGACTTTCATGCAGATACCATCATTTCGAGGATGCCATAGCCAGGTGGCGACTTTGTAGAGAAGCTTCTCCGTAGGGTCCTCTTTGTTCTGCAAAGAGTGCATTATATCTTGGCGGAACTGTTCTTTTGAAATCAAACTCGTAGCTTTTGCTGGACTCAACTCCTATGTCATTGATATAGTAATGCTATTCGACATAAAATTGTTCATATAACTATCATATTATAACCAGAAACTAAGTAGTCAGGAATATATCGAATAGGTGATTCAGTAAATTTTATATAAAAATCCTCACCGGCTCCTCCTCTCCAAATATCAGCAAATACTCCGTCCCATTGTCATTGTAGAACTCTCGATCGCCATGTTTCTGTTCGGCTTCCCACTGCAGTTGCTCGCGCTTGAGCATCGCCTAAAAGTATTATTGTTATTATTATTATAAATAAATTATAATAGAAATCTGTTTAGGTATGTCTGTATCTGATTACAATTATGACTAATAGGTTCAGCGAATAACAGCCTAGACCGCCAACTGCAGTTGGAAGCAGAACAGTGGAAGTGTTTCTGCTCGGCTTCCCACTGCAGTTGCTCGCGCTTGAGCATTGCCTATAATAATACTATCATTGAAATTGTCCATAATTTTCTATCAAAGAATCATGAGTACGCTTCGTAATTGTAATAAAGCGATTATGTAGTATTGATCTTTGAGCTGTAGCTTCTGACCCAAGCAAAAGAATAACTAACCTCCAACGTGCACATCCTGTCCCTCCTCGGCTCGGTCGGATTGCCCACGGCAATCAGTTGTCGCTCGATCTTGGCAACGATTTCGGCCTGAACGGTAAAAGATTGAGCGATTGTCATACCACCCCCAAGCCACTCACAGTAGGGTTGTCGATTCAATACCGAGATCAATAGTATTGCATGCCCTTCCCTCCCTGACTCCGCCCCTGCAATACTCTCGCAAGGAGAGGGAGAGATGGGAAGAGGGTGCAATACTCTCGCACTCTTGCAGTAGTATTGCATCCCCTTCCCATCTCCCCTCCTCTCGCCTCCAAGAGAGGAAGAGAGTGCGGGAGTATTGCAGTTTTGCAATACTATTGCAAGAGTGCGAGAGTATTGCACCCTCTTCCCATCTCTCCTTCTCCCTTGCGAGAGTATTGCAGGGGCGGAGTCAGGGAGCGAAGGGCATGCAATACTATTGGTATTGAACTTGCACCCTAACTCACAGTACTACCTAACATGTGGTTGTCCAGTAGAATGCCTCTTTTTTTCAATGCTGTACTCTATTTGGATAGGTTTTCGTTATTAGAGAACAGTGTCACATACCATTTCCAACGCCTCCGTCCTCTTCTTCTTTATATCCCTCCTCTCCCTTCTCGCATCGCGTCTTTTGACCTTAGTTAATAACTTTAAATAATTAGATTAAGTTAATAACAGGTTTACAGTTTATCATCAAGAGGTTGTGCACAAGGATAACTAGGAACAAAATATATTGGATAATTGCAATACCTTTGCCAGCTCATCCTCATGTCTCCTCTTGATGTCTGCTCTCAGTTGCTCGGCTTTGACTTCCTCCTCCTCCTTCCTCTGATACTCTCGCTCCTTCACGCTGTCGGAGCGCTTCGACGGCGACTCATTGACGTGCTGCCGTCGATCCGGAGATCCTTCAGGCCACTGGCCATTCCCCTCCTTCCTTCTCGGCGCCTCAGCCTGATCAGACCGCTTCGAGGGCGATGATGATTCATACTGTCGACGACCCAGATCGACATCCGGCGAATGGAACACGAGAGGAGACGAGGCGCCCCTCCTAAGGGGCGAGGGCGAGCGGTAGTGCCTATCGTAATCCTCAAATGAGCCCCGGGGGGATTGGGGTTGCTCCTTGAGTCTCAGAGAATTGTTGCAATCACGCAGGGCCCAGTTGCGCGAGACGGTTCGAGGTTCGCGTTCTGACTTATCATCTCGATAGCCGTTTCTTGCATCATTTCTATCGTCCTCTTCGAACGATGAAACGGGGCACGGCACCTCTCTGGTAGCATCCTCAGGCTGACGATAGTTGTCCGAACAATCTCTTCCATACGGGTACGATCGTGATACCTCAAATTAAAGAGTTGAATTATGTGCCTTACATAACACCCTAGCAGACGTGAAACGATAGAGCTAACATGGTCCTAAACACCAAACTGCTTGGGAAGTCTCTCTATCTAATTCTTCATATTTGTTTCTCTATCGTTCTTCTACCCACAACCACGATTTTGCTTTAATTACAGAGATACTACTCACCCTAGAGTCTTGAGTCCCGTCCCTCCTGGAATACTCTCCATACTCCTCTCGGGGCGTGCTACACTCAGCACTGCCCAGTCCACTGTCCAGCTGGGGAGAATTGCGCCTTTCTTTCATTCTTGCGTCGGTGATCTGGTACTGATCAGAAACCCGGTCGCCCTGAGGTTGTGGGCTGGACTCGTTGGAACCCGTGGGCATCTCGTCGCTTGAGTCCTCAAGGGTGCAGGATTCGAGGCGGCGAAGGGCCTGGTCCACCTGGTTGTCCTGGGCCTTGTCCCTGGTACCGGACTGGCCCCTGGTACCGGGCTGGTTCGTAGCGGACTTGGTGAAGAAGTACACCGTTTCCAGTAGGTCTTTCTTCTGAGCAGCGAGTTCGAGTCGTGTGGGAGAATTGCCCACAAAGTAGGTACTCTGCCCGGTGGGCTCGGGCGCTTTGCGGTAGTTCTCTGTATCGGCGGGAATCTTCTGATGGTCCCGAGTATGTTCGCCGGTGTCGTATCTGTAACAGTGTCATTGGTATATGTTTGTCCATGGAGCTTCATCTACAAATCGTGAATTTTGAAGGAATTCACAATGATTTTACTCACTCGTCATGACGTCTCGCATTATGCGAACGATAGTTGTCATTCGTTCCCCGGCATTGGCCATTATTGTCCCACTTGCAATCGCGCTTGGAAGAATCGCTGGAATGATTATTTTAATTATCAAACGCATAAAACCCAGTATCAAACCAGCAAATGTTAGATAAAGTGATATAGCACGCTGTAAACTAAAAATTCTGCACCAGGTGCGCGGACCTTCAAATAATGGTAGTCCGCGACATTAAAAACAAATTAGGATTTTAGTGGAAACAACTCTATTTATTGAATTTTATTTGTTACATAATAGTAAAATATTTATCTAGTGCAATATAAAATTAAGTAATTGAGAAATATCTGCAGGTAGTAATGGGAAAAAAATTGCATCAAAAATAATTTCCGTGAAAAAAGTGCGCGGCACTTTTTCGCACTTTTCAAAAACGAGAAAAAATTGCAATGCAATTTTTTCTCGTTTTTCTCTCCCCCTCCACCTCTCTCATTCTCTTCATTTTGTCTTTGACCTTGCAAAAATCGTAATCATTCTGGAGGAGTCGAACCGACGACCATCGGTTTGCCAGCCAATTCATTTTCCACTACGCCACACGATCTTCTTTCATTCGTTGTTCTATTCGACGAATACATGTGTTGAGCGGGCTTTTCTGACGAGGATCACCGCGCTTCAAATGAGTGTCTCAATCGAGCAACTTACGTGCGTGTACTAAACGTAATGTTCGTTCAAATTGAAGAAAATGCTTAGTCTTCTAACCAAAATGAAATGAAATAATGATCCTCGCCAGAAAAGCCTGCTCAACACAAGTATTCGTCGAATAGAACGATGAATAGAACGATGAATGGAACAAGTTCGTGTGGCGTAGTGGAAAATGAATTGGCTGGCAAACCGATGGTCGTCGGTTCGACTCCTCCAGAATGATTACGATTTTTGCAAGGTCAAAGACAAAGTGAAGGGAATGAGAGAGGTGGAGGGGGAGAGAAAAACGAGAAAAAATTGCATTGCAATTTTTTCTCGTTTTTGAAAAGTGCGAAAAAGTGCCGCGCACTTTTTTCACGGAAATTATTTTTGATGCAATTTTTTATTGAAACGCATTTTGTTTGCAAAATGGAAATTTTATTTTTGCTGTAGCAATATGTAGGGATTGAAAAAGTGCGCGGCACCTGGTGCAGAATTTTTAGTTTACAGCGTGCTATATTCACCAAAGTCAGTTATTACATTTTTTCAATATAGTCGTAGTGATATTTGCAAATCAACTCACGTATTGCGACGAGTGTCATCATCTGAGTAGTCATTATCATTCCTATCCCTGAACGCGACACGATCTGGAGAGTAGGGGCTGGCGCTTCTGAAATTGAAATTATATTAGCATGACGCCCATGTTAAATCTAATTTTGTTTAATAACGATTCTTACTCATCGCGACCAGTCTCTCTATACGATGAGTCTTTGTCGTTTCTATCCCAGTCTCGGTCACGATCGGGAGAGTAAGAGCGTCTGAAGGTCAAAAGATCAGTCGTGATCAACCATCTTTCCTCAATATCTATCGAAAAAAACATGGAAAGCTTACTCATCACGGCGATGTTCTTGATATGAGTCATCCTGGGAATATCGATCCTTCGGAAGGGTAGAGTAGCTGAAATGGCTGTCATCAAGTTCAAGTGTTATTCAATGAATTGACATCAAAGGTGCACGCTAGATATCTCGCTGCCACTTGAGCAGGCTAGAAAGTACGTCAAATGAAGAGCGCACGTCAACTGAGAGACGTCGCGACTAGTATGTATTTTTGCTGCACACAGAATACAAAGAAACTGTATTCGACAGTTTAAATCTCGTTTATCGAATGAGTGAAACTCATCGAGAACTTCAACGTTCGTGAGGCGTACTTTCGAGCGCTTCTTGACAACAGGCAAATTGTAACTCACTCATCACGACGAACTCGCGAATGCTCCGAGTACCGCTCATCTCTGTCCCAGTAGACTCGGCGATTGGGCGACTCGTTCCGGCGTGGGGAATGTTGTCTGCCTCTCCGCCTCCCCTCGTCGAGATTCGGAGAGTATGACCGTCTGCAAAATTCAAATGAGAAGATCAAAATACGTTTCAACTGGTTGATTAGAGATTCACGAAGGGCATCCACTTTGATTTTTGTTCGTTTGTCTATTTACACTAGAAATACTTACTCTTCTCGGCGTCTCGCATTGGGCGTGCTGTCTCTGCTACCTCTCGTGCTATCATCGCATCTGGAAGCAAGTATTCTGATTCTCGTTCGATAACTTGATGCTTTGTGACAATTCAAGACAATAAACTCACTCGTTTCGGCGCGACTCTCGACGCGTAGAGTCGCTATTGCTCCAGGTTTCATCGTTATTCAAGTAGTCAGAGCGCCTGAAACTGCAGTAATTAATTATTTTCCGAGTTAAATTTTAAAAATATTCAATCATCGACTCGAGATAAATTAACTTACTCATCATGAGAAGGTTCGCGAGAAGAAGAGCGCTCGCCATTCCAGTTACCATTGCCATAGTCATTGAATCGGCGCCTGTAATGATAGCATATTGCACAGATTGCAGAATCACTGATATTCATTATATGTTTCATCGATTTCGGATATTCAGTAGGAATTGATTATCGGCAATGCGCTTCACGGAACCGTGTTAGAAAAAATTGTCTCACTCATCACGACGGTTTTCCGGCGTTGTGAAGTCTTCACGATAAGAGGAGAACTCATTCTTGTTCTCATGGCGGTCCGAATGGAAACGACGACTAAAGATATTGGATTGAATAATGGCTCTACCATGACTTTACTATGACTAACATTGATGTCAGGTAAGGGAAAACATCTCTAAATACGATGAATGAAGACACTTACTTATCAAACGAAGTAACTGGCGTGGAGACATTCTCCCTAGATGATGAGAATTCGTCTTCCTTTGACCACTTGCCGGTCTTGGTCGAGTAGTTCATGTGTCTGGAATTAATAATAATAATAATGATAATTTATCTACGCCCGAAGAGTGACGAATGACGATATTTCAATTTGTTCATCGATTCAGCCCTCTAAGATTCGTTCATAGGACTTCCTACTCTCATTTGCAATCACTTCCAGAGTTAAAAACATTGCAAAAGTGATACTTGAATTCCATGAGACTTCCTATCAACCATTTCATAAGGAAATTTAGGAATTTATTGCATGCTTGAACATAATTACTTACTGCCGAGAGTTGTCGTTGTAGCCGTATGCAACCGAAGGCGAATCTTGACGATGTCCTCCGCTTTTCCACGTGCTGTTGAAGGCGGGAGTCCTGAATGCAGGAATACATTTTTCTCTCTCAAATAGAAGTTTTTCCAATCTTTGACTTTGATAAACCATGATTCATAATAATTGAGAATCATCGTCAATTACGATTTCTCCAGGCCTGATAACGATAAGATCCATTTAGAGGGATCACTTTTGCACTTTTGCAGAATCATCGTCAATAGTTTCAAATAGATGCCTATCAGATAGATACGACTGAAAAACTCACCGTTGCCTGCTCGAATTAGTATATGTTCGATTGGGCGGGGGCTGATAGTTGCCGCCAGACGTCCACTTGCCCTGCTCCGGTCCGCAATTTTGTCTGCAAAAGACACAATTCGATTCGATTTGGTTGCTACACACAGTTAACTAAATAAATAGATCATCAACACTGATATTGAGTCAATTATTTTCTACTTGCATGTACTTTTATTGAAGTAGATCTAACAGCTGGCCTTACCAGCGGGTCACACCTAGCGTAGTCTTATGGCTGTAAAATTGCTTGACGTGGATACACCTTTAATCAGCATACCCTCGAGGCGTCCAATGATCCTTCATGATGTTGCTCTGCTCCTGACCAAATGGGCGAGTGGGAGTGAGGCGATCAACTTGGCTGGAATGAAGAAGTATGTTGAGAGTGCAAAAGTCATAAAGAGAAGGTTCCTTGAGCTCAAGGCGAAGGCTAGGCGTAAAATTTGCACCAGAAAAGTATTTCTACAATTTGCAAGCAGCGCGCATTGCACATGGGGAGTGAGCTTGCATGTGCGGCTTCTCAAACGATGGCCGCGAAATTGGAGTGACACTTGGTAGTGAAACCACGTAGAGGTGTAGCGGGAAAAGCGGGGTAGCAAAGAACATGAAAGGATTTGCTAAATGACCCAAAGAAAGACATGGTTAAAATCGTGCTTGCTAATGATGATATTTTATTTGTAATTGCTCTCTCGCTTCTCTGACTAACGAGAGACAACGCTTTTTTTTAGAGAAATTGACATTTGCATCGCATCATTACTAGCCACTATTTGGTCATAAAAAGTCATAAATATTGGCTCATAAAGAGAAGAGAAATATGGGAAAGAGAACGGAGGACATTTCTTTTCCTTCCGTATCGTTCTGTATAGCAAGAGGCCAATTGATCTCGTGATTGATATCAAATCTGGAAAACTCTCTCATTTCGTAATTCTCTCTCGTCGGTTAAAGGGACGAGAATATTCGTCGCAGTCGATAATTACATCGCACCGCCAGATCGCAAATCAAACAAGATGTTGCGCAAATATTTAGTAAGAGTAGCAAAGCTGTTGCAATAAACTACCGCTGCTAAGATGAACGAAACAAGTCAATGTGGCTAATCTCGCCTGGAAACGGAGATGCAAACGGAAATTCTAAAACCTGAATTACACTCGAAAATCGAACAGGAACTATTCGGGAAGAATCGAAATAGCGTTGGTGCTCTAAATTTCAAATAAACTGCATGAACATCAATAACCAATGCAAGCATTGCATTGGGAAGCATTGACAAAAGCTCTTCATAGCAAGAATTACTATGCATTTTTCAATGACCAAGCATTACATTTCAAATAATCTATCACGCTTCATGCAGTTAAAATTTCGTAATAATCTAACGCGGTGTGAATTTGTATGATCACTTGAATACCAGTAACCAATCCCGTTCTGGATGAAAAGGGGAAAATTTCGCGCGGGAAAATACAGCGGGCAGCGGTGTCAATGTATTGTTCTTACAAATAGACTAGCAACCGGTTTTATGAGATTACAAATGCTAGGATGCATTGTATCTCCATTCCATGCACTCTCTCTCGTAGATCTGACCGGAGAGAGAGAGACGATGTCTTCCTTTTTGGCGCGAAAGTGTGTGGCAACCCAGCTGCAGAGACGAAATGGTGATGTAACTCGGCGGGGTGCTAAAGTGAGGTGAGAGAACTATGAACAGGAGTAGAGTCTTACAGCGAGAGATCGTGTGAAATAATGATTGGATTACCCATTTGTCTAACTCTACAACCAATTGGATCACAAAGGCGACCTTTGTAGTTACATTTAGAACGGCAGGGTTAAGTGTCCAAGTGAGTCAAGCGGACAACGGGTGAAAAAACAGTTTTCTGTTTGTCATGAAAGCGCAGCCTTTTTTTGCTGGCGGCGCCACAAGGGAGGCGCCTTATAAAGGAGGGAACCGTCTAACTCTCTCACTTCTCCATGATCTCTCGTGGACAGAGAGCTGAGAGAGCATGGGAAATAAGGAGAGCAATTTCTTCCTAAGACTATAAAGGGGAAGATGGAGGGAAGGTGCTTTCCATTCTCCTTAGAAGAAAGAACGGACAAGACAGATGGTTGGAGGAAATTGGACTATAAATATGGGTTAGGGGAATAGATTCTTTCCGTTCGCTCACTAGTAAGATGCAAATGAAGCTGGTAGAGCAAGAGGAGAAGAGGAGCAGTTTAGAACGAGCGTGAAAAAGCAACTAATAATATCAAGTAAATAACACGCATCCAGTTCCAGTTCATCCTTCCGCACTTGAGTCTAAAATAGGGAGAATAGCTTTGCACGATCAACATTGCAACCAAAACACCTAATAATAATAATAATGGGCAAAAATCAACAACAATATCACCATCAATCAAGAGAAAGGAGAGCAATGGTGGATTCATTCCCCGTCTCCCCACCTGAGACTAAGATATGGATACTTCCACATGAAAAAGTAATAATGGGCAAAAATCAACAATCATATCGAAAACTGCCCACAAATCATGACAAAGGAGAGCAATGGTCAATGCATTCCCGTTTCTCTTCCCCTACACTTGACCAGCGCGGACAGATCAGCAAGGTAGGGGAGAGGGAGAGAGAGGCGTAAGAGAGTGAAGAGACGGAAAAGATGGAGTGGAAGATGGTATCGCACTCTCTCTCTCTATGATTGCCGAGGTTCCGACCGGTAAAATAACATCCTTGACCCCATACGAATAACCATAATAGTGGAAATTGCGCAATTAACAAGGATAATAATGATTGAACTGGACAATAACACCTTTTCCCCGCACGTTGGAACGATGAGTGAACTGCAAGGGGGTAGAGAGTCAGAAAGGGGAAAGGGAGAGTGGAAGAGAAAGATAGAGAGATGGTATCGCTCTCTCTCCCTATTTCTATGATCTTTCTTCCGATTTTATGGAAAAAAAACAAAACCATGACACATCGCTCAACTAATGATTAGAAATGATACACTGGCCAACAACTTCCGTAATTATCTCTAAATGTGGCCGCTGAGTTGGAGCATCAAGAGAGAATTAGAGAGGGAAGGAAAGGGAGAGTGGAAGGGAAAGATGGAGAGATGGAAACGCTTCTTCCGTTCCTTTGGTCTATTGCGGTGCCTGACCGGAGGGAGAATGGAAGGTGGAAAAGGGAAGAAAACGGAGAAAGAGACAGTTTTTGCATTGTTGTCCATCGCTATCTCTAGCTCGCGAAAAAAAAAGTGTTTCAAGAGATCTTTTTTGAGAATTTGAATATGTTTCAGTGGCAATAAAGCAGCTGAAAGGCAATAAGCATTCGATGGTATCTTCTTTTACAGGGCGAAAAATAATTTTAAAGGTACGTAATCGTTTGTTAGGGATAGAGTAATTACAAGAGTGGGCTGTTACGCAGCGAAACCTGCTTTAGCTACCGGGCAGAAGGGTGGTGCTCCGAACACTCTTAGTAATTCTTACTGCAAGGAGGGAAAGAGGGTACGAGAGAGAAAGCTCTCGTCATTGTGCGTGTTCTATCATCGATCAGAGAAGTGATAGAGCATGGAAAAGTGAGAGAGTCAGAATATCCCACGCTTTCTAAATTGGAGGAAGACGAGAAAACGAGGGAGAATTAATGGTTAGAGAACGCGCGGGCAAATTTGAATGGGAGACATGTCGAAGATACTTAGAGCGCGGGGATTTGTCAGGGACAGATGGTTGTATTTCAACGGGCATTCTAGGTTACGTTTCACAGGCATTACTAGGTACCGGGAAATTGCTTTAGTTGGTTATTTCTTGCACGAAAACAAAAAAATGTATACTGAAAATTTGAATCCATTTGAAAAAAAACAAAAAAATGTGTACTGATCCATTTGATTCTCTCGGTTCGTAGAATCATGGATAGCAGTCGAATATCGAAGTTCGAAAAATTTCTACGCAAAAACTATCGCTCGCTTGGTCTCAGTGATAAAAGAAAGAAATGGTCTCACGAGGCTATAACCCACTTCACAGGCTGTAATCATTGAGAAAGCGTTAAAGTTATCTCTTGATTGCTAATTGTTGAAAATAGGATAAGTCAAAACACAGGAATCGAAAAAATTGCTGACAACGTAAAACGATCGCTAGCTCTGCCCAAGTGATAAGAGTAAGAAAATGAAGGGAGAGAAAATGAAGAGGAGTTGATAAGGAGGGCGTGTGGATATTGAAATGTTTATGATTCATATTTTAATCAAAGAAAGACAAAATATGTTTCAAAACGCATACTAATTAATGGAAGGCGTACATTAGCGATGTATAATTGAAGCATCGTTGAAAAACTGTACAAACTATGATTTCTTGCGGCTAGCAAAACAGGTCACTCTCCCTTCTTTCCTCGGTTGCTGAGTAAGAGATAAGAACAACGATACTCACAAACTACGGAATCCTTTCGAATTGTGGAAATTTCAAAAAAATTTCCCGAAATATGTTTCAAAATTCATTCTAATCAACAAACATTAAATATATTTTGATTAGTAGTAGGGTTCACTTTTTTAGGCGGTGAATATTCGACCTGAAACTAATAGAAAATCATTTCTGCCCGCGCGGGTTCACCTATAGGTCGGAATGAAATGAGAGGAAATAGTTTTAGGTCACCTGATAGAATTGGAAAAACCATTTCTCGTTCTTTCTCATCCGGAGTGCGGTGAAAAATCGAAGATAGAATATGTTTCAAGATATTTCAAAACTGTTCATCGATTTTTCTCTAGTTATCAGGTCACCCAAAACTATTTTATGAGACCTTCTCTATAAAAATTCAGCATGGACCGGACATCCATCCAGGATTTTTGAGTCAGACCTTCATACTGCGGTCACAGTAGAGGGTCGACCCCTTGTTTACAAAACCACAGTAATTGGCCTCCCTAGCCTCATACGCGTGCCGCCACGCGCGCGCGAATGTCGGATTTTGGCCAAAAACGTGGTTTTCATATCTCGACAACCGTACAAGCTTGACATGAAATTTCTTTTGTGTTATGTTAGTGACCTCTTATGTGCAAAAACGCACCATTGAAGACAAATAAATATTTGATTTCAATTAGATTTTTTGAAGAATTATTTTGATTTTTCGGCTTTTTGCAGCCTCAGAAACGTTTGGCCCGGATC
>LS486708.1:41454-66454 GCA_900490705.1 Pristionchus arcanus
ATCTCAAAAATTCTGCAAACACTCTAAAAGTAATAGACAGAGTATTCTCAGAATTTTAGAAGTTAAATAATGTTAGTAAAAGGTCAATTGAAAATGTTCGGAAATTCGATTCTTGCACTCTTCACCATTGCAACTCATTTTTAACCACTCGTGAAAATCTCGATCTCCGAAATTTGTGGTGGATCTATGACAGGATCATAAGGGCTACGATATATGCTATGTGCGATCCGGGCCAAACGTTTCTGAGGCTGCAAAAAGCCGAAAAATCAAAATAATTCTTCAAAAAATCTAATTGAAATCAAATATTTATTTGTCTTCAATGGTGCGTTTTTGCACATAAGAGGTCACTAACATAACACAAAAGAAATTTCATGTCTAGCTTGTACGGTTGTCGAGATATGAAAACCACGTTTTTGGCCAAAATCCGACATTCGCGCGCGCGTGGCGGCACGCGTATGAGGCTAGGGAGGCCAATTACTGTGGTTTTGTAAACAAGGGGTCGACCCTCTCCTGTGACCACAATATGAAGGTCTGACCCAAAGATCCTGGATGGATGTCCGGAAGAGGGGTTGAAATGGTGAATTTTTATGGAGAAGGTCTCTTATAAAAAGCATTTTACCTGATCAGGTAAAATCGACCGGGCTTTTTACCTGATCAGGCGGAATGACCTGAAAAAGTGAACCCTAATTAGTAGTCTTGATTAGTAGATTCTTCAAAAGAAAAGTTTAAAATCGCGATTACAATACGCTACGTTCGAAAAGACCTCGGAAATGAAAGGACTTTTTCGCACCTTCAGGAGGAAGGTATTCAAACCACCCTCTTGCAGTAGTGATGTCAATTAAAAACCCAATACTAGGAGACAATACCAAGTAATTGGGTAATTGGTATTGGGTTGACCAATTACTTTATTTTAATTATTTATTTTCCGAGGGAATGAGCGGCCGCAAATTCAATTAATTTCATATTGGAATCGGTTGGACATCCCTAGCTTGCAGTACCGAGCAAGATCATTTTGTCTTCTGCTAATGGTGTTGTGTGTATTTTCGTGTTTCAACTCTCTACTCATTAAAACAACGTATTTTTTCGCATTTTTCAATAGAGTGAGCATGAAATAATTAGCAATAAATAATACAACTCACTCGTCCGCCGGTCGATTGAATCGACTAAACGCTGTAGGCTGCTTGCCACCTGAGAAGGAGATGCGCCCAGCGAGTCGACCTCCTAGGGGCGTCTTCTGAAGACCACTTAGAGGGGTCCCTTGAGGGATCTTCTTGGGGGAGGGCGTCGGGGAGGAGGGCGAGCCCGATTTGGAGGGTGCGAAGGCACGCATTGTCCTGAAATTTTTTTTATTATTATTACAAATTAAATTTTTTTCTGTCGAAGTTGCAATTTTGGGTGGGGATAACCAAGAATAATACAACAAATGCGATGCTGTGATGTGGGTTTTGCGAAATGGAAGAGAAGAAGAGATCATGAGACACACACATTCAGCAACATGAATAGCATGTATCTATTATGAAAGCGTTGAGGTTGAAAACACCAGAAATTGGCGCATGAATAGAGGAAAGATGATGCAGATGTGTAAAAAAAGAAGAGTGAAGTGAAGAGTAGGAGATTGAACTTAAAACAACAGAGAAAATAAGCAGACAGAGAGATGAGGCTAAAGATCACGAATAGAGAAAGATGATATTTAGAGATGAGGTAGATGAGAGATGAAGAGCCACGCAAAAAGATAATAATCAACATATATATTTGAAGTAGCTATGGCTTGACAAGAAATGATCTCTTCATTTCACGTGCTCTCTCACATCAGATAGGCGAGAGAAGCCAAACCTTATCTAAAGTGATAACTAGAAAGAAGATTGAGTGACAGAGACGATGCCTACGAAAATGAGAAAATTAGAAAAAAAACACGTACAAAATTGCAAGAAAACGCAGGTGATATTTGAGAAAAAATGACTGATTGAATACAAATATGAGATTGGATATACCGATGGCGTGGAACAATGTGGTTTATATTGGCGGAAAGAATGCATTCAAAGAACGGACTCCTCTGCCCACCTTACAATGTGGGAATAGAATTAGTGTCTATGATAATTACCCTGTGGCTATTCTCATAGTGATGTCTTCTATGCACATGAAGGAAATTATTTGATAGAGGAGGCAGTTGAGAGGGACGATTCATAAATTAATTAAAACTTGCATAAAAACAGTAAAAATGAAACTACGCGGCGATAGATCATAGGTTCATGATTTAGACTTTGAATGATCATAGAGAGAGGAGGAGGACAAAATTGAAGTGGATCACCGCATGAGACAAGTAAAGGTAGGATTTCGTTGACACTCTGCCACATAATAAGCAGAACGGGCTTCACCACTCCTAGTTTATTGCCCTTCCGTGCAAATGGCGATAGCGAGTCCAACTGCGAGGAGACGGAGAGAGAGCGGGAGCTAGAGGGCAACGGGGTCGAAAGAAGAGAAGTGTAATACCCAGTGGTTAGCCTCGGTCAATGGCAGTGTCAGAAAAAAGATGGATTGTCTGCGCCTCTCATTTCACCAAGCTCTCTCGCTAAGCTGACAGACGAGAGACAAGGTGGAATGAAGAGACGAGCATGTTGCTTAAAATCAGGAAACCCAGCAGTAACCATGCCCCTTGTGAAGCGTTTCACGTTTGGTATCGGCACCACCGAAGTTCGACAATGCCAATATCAAAAATTCAGCCTTAATCTACTAAAAAAACCCCGATTACATCATTCTAGGAGCTAGAGACGGGAGCTAAATAGAGGGTTTCCATCGTCTCCTCTCCTCTTAGCAATGCTCTCTGCGAAATTGAAGAATGTAGTTAATTGCATAGTTGTATTGAGGAATATGAACGTATGCGCGATCTCTCATGACTATCCTCCCCTGGATAGGGGTCCGTGCCTCAACTTGCAATTAAAGAAGGCGTCCCACGAATCGCGCGGGCGGATATGCAAAGTGGGGAGTGAGAGGGCGCGCTCTCCTCATTTCGCACGCTATCTCGCACGTTGCCTGCGCGCGCAAGGTCATTTGGAACGCAGCCAGATGCTCATATCTCATTTCAAACGAAAATTGAACCATGGGAGTTTCGGAAGTGTTATGGGGTAGCCACGACCCACCATCGCACATCGAGAACTCAGTTAGCCAGATATTCGTGGGACGCCTCCTTTAACTGGACAGATTAGAAAATATTGATGTAATAACACCTATTTAGCGAGGAAACGGAAAACAAAAGTGTTAACTGGATAGCAGAGGGATCCAAATAAGTATTGCTTCCTGCTTCCCACCGTTTTAATCGGTTTACAAAAATGTAAATGAAAATATCGATGGGCCCAACTGTCAGGCGTATTCTCCTGCCAATTTGGAACATTTCATCTCTAAGCAAAGTAGACACGAAAATCACTCTGGGCTGAGCTACAGCCTTCCAAAGTTGGCGATTTTTAGGCTATTAAAAAGTTTGACGACGTCTGTCATCGTTGAAAATGAAAATATCGAACAAAGCAAATAGCATGAAAATATCGCTATCTTGTGAGGGACCCTTAGGACTACCCAAAAGCGCATAGAAACATATGGGTCAAAAAATGTGCACAACACCCCCTGAATTTATTCGATTCTTACGTGACACGCGTGATAATGCGGCGCTAATTTTGGGTAAATTCGGTTTAATTCTCATTTTTTTTCTTGATCAAATAACACGCCTAAAGACATAACTAAATTGACTCATTCAGGTGCTCGTACAACGTCTGAACTCCGAGATGATCACTTCGACCCCGCTGTCGATTCAACGCCAATCGTCGATCAAGAGACCGTCCGACCCAATTG
Source organism: Pristionchus arcanus (assembly GCA_900490705.1). Taxonomy (NCBI): domain Eukaryota; kingdom Metazoa; phylum Nematoda; class Chromadorea; order Rhabditida; family Neodiplogasteridae; genus Pristionchus; species Pristionchus arcanus. The sequence continues at coordinate 45,295 of LS486708.1, forward strand.
ATTTCAGGTGAGCTTTAGTTTTACCGACAATCGAAATTCAGCTATGTTTTTCCCGAAGATCATTTTATAGTATTTCTCTCTGTTCTCTCTGTGCTAAAACGATATCATCATGTTCGAAATTCAAAAAAATGTGAGCTGAAATTTATAAATTCAGGAGTGCTGACCTAATCACTTCCGCTCCACAATCCGTTCATCACCAATCTTCACTCAAGAGACCATCCGATACATTTGATTTCAAGTAAGTAGTAGCATGTAGGAGTTCAGCTATGTTTCACGCCCTCAACAAAGTTCACCAGAGACACTTCTAGCTAATCATTCTCGTCTTTGCTTGACAAAACAAAATAAAAAAAGGAAAATTGCACAGTAAACTTCTCAGGATTTTTTGCAGCATTGAATATTTTTTTGCAACGTTCAATCGTAAAATATGAAATGGTAAACGTGTGAAAAGAAATTGAACTTTAGCAACTTCAGGAGCTCCGACCTCATCACTTCCACCCCACTCTCACCACGTCGACAGTCCTCATTGAAGAGACCATCGGGATCGGCGGATTCGAAGTAAGCATTTATGTCTCCCGTCTGACCGACCATTCCGGTAGGGTCATACAGAATAGAGTTTAAGATGAAAAAGGTGAACAATTGAAGATTTTCATTTCATTCATCACAAGAAGAAAAAAATCCTCCAAAAAATCAGAGAATCATGGCGAATTGCTTGCGTTCAAGGACTGTTTCTTTTTTCTCACGAATAGGAGAGAGCTGAAACAGCCTTTTTATCTCATTATTCTCCACTCCAATCGCTTTGCTGAGTAGTCCGTAGTCTGCGAGTAGTCCGAACCGTCTTCAAGTTTCGAAATGTGTTTTACCGAACCATTAAATATAGGTGTTTGGCAGATTTTGCCACTGTTTCGCATTCAAATATCAAATTTCATTTATCACAGAAATTCCAACGACTCCCGCTTCTCCAATGAGATTCGAGCGATCGATGTGGAGGAGGTCGATGAGGAAAGGGAAGAAGAAAGATATGAGATCAACGATGACTCGCCCTCCTCTGCCACAGCGGTGTCCTTTCTGGTGCATGACGAGCGTGAGAAGAATTTCGTTTATCTGGATTTTAAATTTACGAGTAAATAAGATCTAGAAGATCAGTCAATGATAATATAGTAAGTGATAAGACCATTGCGGTCTCGTTTATACAGCATGAAGAACGTAAGTTAGCTCATGATGAATTTCAGTTTTTTTTTCAATTTAGGTATTTATGAACAGATGAACAGAGACGAAGTGGTGTAGTGGTCTATGGCGCGCCCCGCCATTCCATCTCACCCGGGATCAATTCCCGGCCGTGTAACCGTCAACGCCAGACCAAGGCGCCCGAAAGGGGAATTGGGAGTGACTAGATCACGCGGTAAAGTAGGTCCGAAGAAGAGATTGGGCCCTCCGGACTGAATTGGCCTAATAATCACTGGCCTAGCAGTGATCTCCCGCAGGACGCAAGTGCCTTGATTAACGGGATGACCTTTACCTTCCCTTTACCTTTATGAACAGAAAACTAGGTGCTCCACTGAGGCAGAAGCCATAGATGCAGATCCTGACAAACTGAGGGCTGAATAAGATTTGCAACGGGCATTTGCAGGTTCCCATTCCGCCGATCCCTTCACTTCGCCAAGAGAGTTCACGAGAAGCGTGAGCAGGCTGAGCAGGAATAGCACGGTAAATTGTGTTCTCGGCCTCTATTCATTAATGTTGCGCATGACTTTCGTAGTTCTCCTTTACCAACACTTCAAATGTGTTTCACGGAATAAATTAATCGTGGCTGAGCGGGACAGTTCTGATTGAATGCACATTGTTAAAAATAGTAATAAATAACTTTAATTAAAACTCAGCCGACAAATCAATCAATCAGTCATTATAGAAAACAGGAAATGCATGTTTGCACCAATTTCATTTATTATTTTGCAGCCCCTCAGCAAGGTACCTTCTGACTCGTCCATCAACGAAATTGTGAAGAGAGACAGCAGCAAGGTGAGCGTGGTGTGGCTGTTTCTGTCATTTACTAAATATTCGAAAATCTGGAAATTTTCCATTGCGTGTGCCTGTTGGTGCAGAATTATTGAGCGACGAATACGAATCAAATAAAATCTCGTCAAATTTGCATTGCGTGCACAACTCGGTGCAGTATTCGAGGTCGACGTTTTGCAGAGCCTGCACGCGCTCGGCGTCGTCTACCACGCAATCCAGAAGCGGGACTCCGTGAGGCGGTCGCTGTCGTTCAGGTTCGATTTTTATTATTATAATTAAGTTATTTTTGCAATATCGCTTGTTTGCCTTGATTCGGATATGTTTCACACATCACATAGACAATTTTGAAAAAGAATCATGTTGATGGGAATATCAGCGACTCTATGAATAACGAAAATATCACACGTATTACTTTAGAATCGAGCGGGTGATGGGATAAAATGGAAATGAGAATTAATTCGAGAAACTGTTTCAAGGCTTCAAACTGCTGTTTATTATATGAAATTTCAGACGAAATCGGCCCAGTGGCCAAATGTCGGGCAAGCGACGGACGTTCCTGCCTGCGTTTCCGACCGTCGTATAATTTCAAACTGATTACCGCTGTCTAAATCTCTCAAATTCACCTGCTCTCTCGTTCTCTCTGATCTATGGATATCACTTGAGAAAGAGAGATTGCTAACTCGCTTTCAATAGATGATACTCGGTAATTCTCGGCATGGTTGAAGTTAACTGTGGAGTCTTCTAAGTAGAGCAAGTGTGCGCACGAGATGAGGGGAAGGTTGATAATGTATATTTGCTTTGTCGCTTTGTAACTCGCTTTGTATCTGAACATTCTTCATTAGCAACTGACACTTGAAGTGTATTTCCTTTTTTCAGCGCTTATCGAGTAGCTCGAAATTGAATCGGGTAGGAGCTAAGATTATCAAGCTTCCAGAAGATTTACAATTTGTACCTTGTAACTACTAACAATGAGTAGATTTATCTTATAAGCCATATTGGCGGTCTTGCTTTTGCTTATTTTGTACTATATGATAAACAATAATAGTTCCTTAAGAATGGTGTGGGTGGGGTTATGACTTTCTTCCGAGTTCCATGTTGAAAATACGTGAGAACAACAGAGCCTCTTACCCTCCACTTCCCTCTCATTCGATATCTTTTCTTCCTCAGCCTCCCCCCATCGCCAGTTCTTACTTTGTAAAGCGGGCCTCTCACAAGACTCTTCGCCCAGTTGTCTTCCGACTCTCTTCATCTCTCCTGCTCTCTCGTAATCTCTAATCGGTTAGAGAACAGGCGGAGTGGAGAGAGTGATCGTCTCTCCATCTCCCTCGTTCCCTCTTTTTCTCAAACAAGCGACAGATCAGGAGCAATCGAGAGATTCAGGGTGATCCCAGCATCTCAACCATGTCCTCGTGTCTTCATCCCGCCTTATCTCTTGTCAGTCAGAAAAGCGAGAGAGCATGGAAACATGTGAGTATCAGAATCATACTAGCCTTGGTGTTTCTTCATTTCTTATTGTCTCTGGACCAGTCAGAGATGCGAGTGACAATGGAAAAATGAGAGAGTCAGGCGACTGCTCGAGAGATTCCAGCATTGATCGAAGGGACTCTCAGATGTGAGAGAGGCCTCGGATCAGAGAGGAACGAAGTAAACAAGCCAGGGAAAAGAGAAGGATGAAGGGATGATGGGAGAGTGAACGGGATGAGATTGCAAGACAGCTTATCGACTTGGGAGAGGTTATCACGCGACGTTTACTTCAAGTCTTGATTCAAATATTCCTTCAATATATATCATAAGCTGTTTTTGTTTCGTTATTATCATCCCGATCTCTGAAAAAATATCATCTTGCTGGCTGAATATCCCCTTACTTCCCTGTTGATCGCGAGGCATGTTGAGGGTGAGGGTGGAACGCCGCACGTGATTCCTGACTGTGCTCATTATTATACCTGTTCTTCCCGAGCACTCATTGACACGTACTATGGAATAGTTATTGACCCGACACTTCAATAATAACAATAATATCAATATAATAAGGAAAATCGTATTATTTTAGAATAATTATATTGCCATCTTGAATAGTATCATCTTGCTGGCTGGATATCCGCTTACTTCCCTGTTGATCGCGAGGCATGTTGAGCGGGTGAGGGTGGACCGTCGCACGTGATTTCTAACCAGCCTCCTTACTATGCCATATCTTCCCGATCACTCATTAACACGTAACTTGACCATCATAGACTTATTTTTTGACCCGATAGATCAATAATAATATTATTAAAATAATAAGGAAAATGGTATTATTATAGAATAATTATATTGACATCTTGCTGGCTGAATATCCGATTACTTCCCTGTTGATTGCGAGGCATGTTGAGTGGGTGAGGGTGGACCGCCGCACGTGACTACGAATATTAGTCGCATTTTCCGAACATACAGTCGCGGTCAAAAGTCATTGCCAACTTTTTCAATGTTCTGTATCTTTTGAACCAGAGAAGCAATCAATTGGAAACTTGGGCATTATCTAGAAATAGTAGGGGACAATATTTTGTTTATGAAACGATAGTGCGAAAAATCGATATTATTGCGTAGTGATGACGCAACCGAAGGGTACTTTTTCGAAAAGTCATTATTCTTTGGAGGAATTTTTTAAGCTCGCCAAACTTTTTATGTATAGACATATTATCGAGGGCTACCCAGAAAAAAAGTTTCAAGTTGCAGCCGCTTGTTGCAGCGGCTGCAGGATTTTTGCAAAATCAGGCTCGGATTTTCATAACTCCGCTCCCGGACGTGCTAGAGACTTGTTCTAAGGATCATTCTGCTTCTTATGACGAGTAACTACGATCCTCAGAGTTTGGTGAAGATCGGTCATCATTTACATTTTTGGCGTGCAAAAGTCACTTTTTCAGATGACCTGAGTTTGACCATTTACCACTCCAAGGGTGAATTTTGTAAAATCATGGTTACCGTGGAGGAACGTTGCAAAACCATCCAATAGTAACATCCCAAATTTTCAATGCGTTTGCTTTACTCTCCGGCCTGTGGTGATCGATTTACGGAGGCATATTCAGTTCGACAAATTTAGATTCTAGAAGTTTGCGCTTTATAATTTTGCGTTATATCCGAGCTAGAACCCTGAAACTATGAAATGATATTAGTTTTAGGGTAGCTGATTTGTTCGTTAAGTTTGGGCTTAAATCAACCGTTAGAAAAATAATTGAAGAGAATTTCTCTTCAATTTTTCGCACTCTTCAAATTAAGTATACCTCTGTAAATCGATCATCACTGACCGGAGAGTAAAGCAAACGCTTTGAAAATTTGGGATGTTACTATTGGATGGTTTTGCAATGTTCCTGCTCGGTAACCATATTTTTACAAAATTCACCCTTGGAGTGGTAAATGGTCAAACTCAGGTCATCTGAAAAAGTGACTTTTGCGCGCCAAAAATGTAAGTGATGACCGATCTTCACCAAACTCTGAGGATCGTAGTTACTCGTCATAAGAAGCAGAATGATCCTTAGAACAAGTCTCTAGCACGTCCGGGAGCGGAGTTATGAAAATCCGAGCCTGATTTTGCAAAAATCATGCAGCCGCTGCAGCAAGCGGCTGCAACTTGAAACTTTTTTTCTGGGTAGCCCTCGATCATATGTATACACATAAAAAGTTTGGCGAGCTTAAAAAATTCCTCCAAAGAATAATGACTTTTCGAAAAAGTACCCTTAGATTGCGTCATCACTACGCAATAATATCGATTTTTCGCAAAACCGTTTCATATGCAAAATATTGTCCCCTACTATTTCTAGATAATGCCCAAGTTTCAAATTGATTGCTTCTCTGGTTCAAAAGATACAGAACATTGAAAAAGTAGGCAATGACTTTTGACCGCGACTGTATGAGACACTATCTGAGAAAACCGAACGATTTCACCTATCAACCGTACATGAAAAAATAGAATATTCTGAAAAAAATGTACTAGGGGTAACTTATTGCGTAGAACTCGAAAATCGACTTTAAAAAGTCGTATCTCTAAAACTAAAATTCCTACAGTTGACTTCATGGTGAGAAGGGCCACAGACAAACTTTTTTGTGGGGCTTTGAATCATCCAACAAAGTATAAAATCTTTCAGATAATGAAAAATGAAAAATTTCACAAAAAAAAATTTCAGGAAAATTCATCTGGAAAAAAAATTATTCGGGTTTTTGTGAGAAAATAATTTTTCCTGAGAAAAAAATCTGAAATCGGGAAATTCTAACTATCTTTTTCGGATTCCTCGCGAAAAGTTACATAAATGACATTTTTTTCAGAATTTTAACTTTTCTTATATTGGCTCGTTTTTGCCGTCAAAGGTTACGGGAAAACGATTTTTTCGTAATTAGCTGACCTACCTACTTGCAATCAATGAAATTTCCGAGGGAAATGACTCATACAATATCAAAACGACATATTACGAATATTTATCACCATTGGAAACAAATCCGCCACCATCATTTTTTTGGACCATGACCCGGGCATGCCTCGAAAGTGTCCCATGACCATGAACCCGGGTTCATGGTCCAAAAGTGACATGAAAAGTCATGTTCGAGAAACTTTAATTGCTATATGCCGATATGTTACCTAGTCTCCAAGAAAATTTTCACCATCAAAAATACCGTAATCCGAAGCTGCGAAATCGAGAACTGATTTTTTAAAAGAAAAATTAGATATTTATTTTAATAAATCAATTTTCGATAATCGAATTACGGTATTTTCGGTGGTGAAAATTTTCTTGGAGACTAGGTAACATATCGGCATATAACAATTAAAGTTTCTCGAACATGACTTTTCATGTCACTTTTGGACCATGAACCCGGGTTCATGGTCATGGTCCAAAAAAATGATGGTGGCGGATTTGTTTCCAATGGTGATAAATATTCGTAATATGGTGTTTTGATATTGTATGAGTCATTTCCCTCGGAAATTTCATTGATTGCAAGTAGGTAGGTCAGCTAATTACGAAAAAATCGTTTTCCCGTAACCTTTGACGGCAAAAACGAGCCAATATAAGAAAAGTTAAAATTCTGAAAAAAATGTCATTTATGTAACTTTTCACGAGGAATCCGAAAAAGATAGTTAGAATTTCCCGATTTCAGATTTTTTTCTCAGGAAAAATTATTTTCTCACAAAAAACCGAATAACTTTTTTCCAGATGAATTTTCCTGAAAATTTTTTTTTGTGAAATTTTTAATTTTTCATTATCTTAAAGATTTTATACTTTGTTGGATGATTCAAAGCCCCACAAAAAAGTTTGTCTGTGGCCCTTCTCACCATGAAGTCAACTGTAGGAATTTTAGTTTTAGAGATACGACTTTTTAAGGTCGATTTTCGAGTTCTACGCAAAAAGTTACCCCTGGTTCATTTTTTTCCAGAATATTTTATTTTTTCATGTACGGTTGTAAGTGAGTCCTCTCAGATAGTGTCTCGTATAGATAGGCCCCACAAGCTCCGCCCACTTTGCTCTGACACGATTTCGCGAAAAAGCGAGACGGGGAGTGCACAAGGTTCATTCTGAACCAAATCGTTCGCTCTAAGTTGCGTTGGATAGCTACTAGGGTCAACTATCGATTGAGCACTGTCCGAGAAATGCACAACATCACCAAGTAGCTGAAAATTGGACTTAAACATAGGGAATAGGGTCGATTCCCGACGAAATGAGCCTTTTCTAAGGCTTCCAGAGTGGCAATTCTGCTCGGACAACGTTTTTCTGACTCACTGTAATATTTTACGATTTTTAGAGCAAAAATTAGAATTTTAGCAATTTTCCCTGGCTTGTGCATTCGATATTTGTAAAGGACGTGCGAGAGGCGGGCGGAGGGGAGCGAGAGAGGCGGGCGGAGGGAGAGAGACACACGCAAATTAGGCTCCGCCCCCTTCCCTCTCGTCTCGCTTTTCCCTCCTCTCCTCCAGAGCGTTGCGCGCGTACTTCTCGGGCTCTAGCGCGGCTCAGAGAAAAGATATCAACAAACGGCAAAAAACATGATGTTATTGGGACCACGAGGGATAGTTTGAACACTGTTTTGACACCCTATCGTTAAATCGGCTATCTGACTTGTGGCCCCTATGTATAGATGCCGCATTTTGCATACTATCTCTTGAACGGCCTACAAAATGCGCAAAATGCGCTCCTTTCGCACATGAAAGATCAAAGATCAACTTCGCTCGCACTCATCTCCATGGGGATGAATCATAGGGTCACCCCACTGCTCGGACGATAGACTTATCTGGAGAGAGCACGTTGCCGCTACCTTTATCGCTGTTTTCGGACAGTGACACTTTTTATTTTCGTCTCAGTTCCATTTGAAGCTGTCCCAAATCGTTGCGACTTTCATTATCCGTGCACGGATTCTCTATTATCCCACTACGGCAAGCTTGTTTCTTTCGTTGCGAATTTGCTACCAATCCCATGAATCGGGCAAAGTCTATCTAGTAGACATTTGGCAATAATTACTGTTTTTTTCCAAACAAAGGGCAGAAAGCATCGCCAGAGCTCAGAGTCAACCCACCTTATAATTTGCCTGAAACTCACTTCAAATAAATTTACTTGACACATTGAAAGTTGCGATGAGAAAAAAAAGTGAACTAAAGAAAGAAGTATTTTCTTTCCAAATCACACGAAATTTTGCATTGTTGAACACAATTTGACGTGCCAGAGATCAAAGATCAACTCCCTCAGTTCCTCCTTTCACGTTTTTACGATGATGTCTTCGTTCATGATCATGCTATCAGCGAAACAGCCAGGGTGATAAGAATGATCATGAACCGAATGACACTATCAATGGGCGTTGATGTTGTGTTGCTTCACGTCTTGTATCGTTGTCTCGCTTTCTGGCCAGTCTATCTTGCCGTGAAGAGAAGAATCTTTGCCTGAGTAGAATGTGCGAGCGTGGACTTTTTCTCCACTACCTAACTCTCTTACTTGCTTGCCCGTGAGACCTGACAGAGTTCTAGCAACTCTTTTGCACACGCAGTAGTATAGTCTGAGTCGCTCCAATAGTTGACCATCCTCTGTAAAAGTTCCATACCTTGTTGAAAACCAGCCCTTCTATTCGTGATCATCTCCTATCCGTCCCATCACTCTAATCTTCCCCACGTTTTTTCCCGAGCCACTGAGATCATGGTAGTTGCATTCGTGCGATACACCATTCGATGTGGGTTCGTACTTGATCTTATCTCACAATCAGCAAACACTCACATCATCTGGTCTCGCCCACGTTTCTCTGACCACTGAAGAGTATTTGAAATGGCGAGGCGTACCCAAAGAGTTCAACCGAACAAAAGTTATGTGTTTATTCTTTATCGTGCACATCATTGCTCGTCAGAAAACAAGAGAGAGCATGTGAATAGAAGAGAGTCAGACGAAAAACTGCGCCTTACAGTGGTAAAAGTGACTAGAATTTCCTGGTTAGAGAAATCGAGAGAGCATGAGAAAATGAGAGAGTCAGACAGTTTATTTGCACTCTTGAACGGTCTCTGGGTGCTTTTCGCCTGATCTTTCGCGGTCTTTTTGCTGATCTCGAAATCGCCTCGACTTGATCTTACCCATCACTTCCCCCCACACCTCATTTAAACTAGCCATTAGCGCGCATTTTTCTACTAGCCTCGTGTCTTCAAAGCAGCGTTTAGAGTTATTTTTTTAATTATTTCTTTTATTTCGAGGTCTTTTCTGATCTCGAAATCGTCTCAACTTCTCTTTACCGTCATTTTCGTACTCGATCTCTCCTTCCTTCTCTTCCGATACCACTTTTCACATTTTTGCTTTTCCAATAAAAAAAGGTTCCCACTTCTCTCCTCCCACGAACTAGAAAATAGGACGCATTTCGCTATCAAGCCACGGAACTGTCCCTTCCAAACCTTCATTTTATTATTGACAACCAATGCCGTAAACCCATCATTCGTACGAATGATTGCCCATTTTCAACCACGCCTGAAACACATTTCGAACAGATGTTTTGATAGTGGCGCTCACCTACTCAACAATTTGATGAGTGCGCCCAATATCACCGAGTAAACTATATTACACGAGTAAGAGAGCGACTCATTCACGTGTGTGAAACGAAAATACACTCGTATTTGGAACTTAAGTAGCGAGTTCGCTCTAGGACACCGACGTCATTTTTCTTCATTTCGACTGTTATTAGGTTGATGCATAAGTTTCTTCACACCGTATTTTCTAATTTATTGCCCTTGTACCGAATCACTCCCAAATTCCCTTGAAATAGGAACTAGGTATGGGTAGGAGGGCTAAAGTCATAAATTTGAATTGGCTCATAGCTGCTTAGTATTTGACGGAAAAAATCGGAAACAAAAACGATCGAAAATATGGTATTTTAGGTATGCACGGCTCGTTATGAAAGAAGCAGAGTGCTCCGGAAAAGACCGCGTCGCGCGAGTGGTTTCGCGCGCTTTTCCCGTTCAAATTTGGAGTGCCAAGGTTACTTAACGAGAAACCGATGAATTCGCCTTTCGTTTCAACTTCGCGGGAGAATTGGACGAATTTTAGAATTTTTATTTAGCACACATTGTGACATAACCTCTGGGGAATTCATTGGTGGGTCATTTACGTTGATTTGATCTGATCTGTGAAAGTTTTACAAGGTTGTACACAACATACAAAGTTAAGAATTTTGACTTTGACTTCATTTTTTGATTTTCCTGGGAATTTAATTCAATTTTCCGCTAGCAGGTGTCGTAGTCCGCTCGATAATGGTTCTATTAATGCACAATTGACCAAAATTTGTCAACTTTTTAAATAAGTTATACCACTTTATGTGTTTTTTCGCCTCTAACAGCTCATGATTTGAATCTTTTTCAAAGCTACTTTGGTGAAACATTCAGTTTTCATTGTAGAATCGATCGCCATCAATATTGACCGAATACTGAATTGCTAGGCAAAGAACTAAACGCTTGATGAAAAACGGTCAGTGAGTAAGGCGTCGCGGCTGAGACGCGTCGCGGTCGTGCGTCGCGTGCTTTTCCGGAGCACCTTTAACGAGCCGTGTATGATCATTCGCATAGCATTATTTTCAGAACGAGTGATTCCCAAATTCTCACCGATTTTAGAGGGATTGGGGAAGGGTTTCTGGTTCACATGGCAGTGAAATATTAGGCTTATGAATATCATACGAAACGGAGGGCCCCCAAAAGTGGCTATTTCGATCGTCGATTTGCGAGATACAAATCTAAAAAATAGCAACTTTAGAATAGGTCCTTCGAAAATCTCAAAAAAAAACGAAAACTCTAACAGGGATACTACTTTGATTTGCACCACACTTCTCTAGGTCAATCGAGAAAATTTTAATACAAGCATTTCAAGAATCGTTGGTTTTTGTGCTGCTCTAACTTTTGAATATGTGGGTATTTTTAGACGGTTGTTTGTGGTAGAGTTGCCGCTCCACATGTACTGTGACATATTATAAATGCACTATCTGCCAATGGTTGAGATTTAAGGATATCTCAATTCTTCATAGAATAATAGGACGATTAAGAGTGAGCAAAAATTTGCACTGTGCTGACTTTAATTAGATGTCGTTTAGGCCTCAGTCATCATTCAGTGCTTCCATTATGCTGGGTATAGAGAGTATTCAAATGGCCATTGAATATGAAAAACCGCGACTTGAATGATGAAGGAACAAGGAAGAGACGAGTCAGAAACTATCGAGATAATTTTGTGAAGAAACTCTGGTGTGCGTACCCAACTTGGATCCAAGTAAGATGGGGTTTCCAAGTTGGATCCAAGTAGAATTCCAACTTGGATCCAAGCCTCGAGAATTCAACTTGGATCCAAGTAGAATTCCAACTTGGATCCAAGCCTCGAGAATTCAACTTGGATCCAAGTAGAATTCCAACTTGGATCCAAGCCTCGAGAATTCAACTTGGATCCAAGTAGAATTCCAACTTGGATCCAAGCCTCGAGAATTCAACTTGGATCCAAGTAGAATTCCAACTTGGATTCAAGCTGATCCTACCCGTCGAGTCTAGCACTCACTCTGCCTATAAGGTCCCATTTTTCAGCATTGTTCTGACTGCCTTAGGGCACGAGTGAGATTAACTGTACGGTCGCAAGTAGGGCCGTATTTTGGATGTGACCAGCCTCACATGGCCTAACCATGCGGGGCCTTTGGTTACTGTATGAGGTTACTGTATCTCATGCAAATATCAATCAATAAAAAAGAGGGATACCGTAACCCCGTTTCCAAGTTGGATCCAAGTTGGGTACGCACACCAGAGAACTTTTGCATCAACCCGATATCAATGATTTGAGTGTTTCCTTTTTTCTTGTTATTTATTTTTTATGTATATCCAATACGCAACACGCGTCCATTCCCGAACGCATCCCACTCCACTATTGAGCACCGTGTGAAACATACCTCGACACATTCAAGAATAATTTCATTCGAACGCGGGGTCCGACGATCGTGGTGACGCGCAATCACAGAACGTTCACCACTCAACCACTTATCACTTTGAGATGTTTTCGGCACCACTACAACGAGTTTCCAGTTCCGCAATAGGCTACAATCGCACAACCATTGTTCGTCGTTTGATAATGGAAAATGACGAGTGTGTTTAGCAAATTATCTTCTTCTAATGTCACAATTTTACCTCCTTTTTGACGGGGTGTTGGATATGTAAACATTTTTCCAATGTGTGCCATTTTTTTCTAGAGCTTAGTGCGATTTCCCAGGTTCAATACTAAGAATTTGCACCGACTTCATATCCGTGAGATTGTCGGGCGGTGTGCCTCAGCAAATTTCTCAGCCGTTGCTCAGAAGCGTTGAGAGTTGGAGTGTACCAGGTACACCTTTGCACCTGCACTCACGTATTTTGCTGAACGGCCATAGACTCCATAATTCAGAGTGCCTGCTCTGTATTGGTGAGATATCGGAGGCGAGAGAGCCACTGAAGCTAAGAGAGCCAGAGCGTTGCTGATATGTACCCGTTTCACTCCTCCGTATCAAACCTCTCCATTACTCTCCTTCTTGACTCCCTCGTTCTCTCCCATGCTCTATCGACACTTGTGATCAGCTAGAAAGCACGTCTATGAACCATATTGTCGTCTCTCAATTTCACCATATCTCTGGTTTCTCGCGACCACTAGGCAACCATTAAAAGTGGGCGGAGTTTGGGCTAACCACTAGGTAACCATAATTCCAACCACTAGGCAACCATAAGAATTCTGCCCACTAGGCAACCATAACCTCAACCACCAGTTGCCTACCCGTCGTTTCTAGCGCGCGCTTCGCCTATAAGGTCCCTTTTTTCAAGCTCTCACCGGACGGCCTCGAGTTCGAGTGCTGTCCTACCAACGATCCAGGGAGATCGTTTTTTGGATGTGACTAACCACTCGTGGTCCCACCACGAATGGTTTTGTTGCGGTATGGGGCTTTCCCATTCAATTATCGATTACTCTGACCCTTTTCTCCTGGTTTATTTACGTTTCGTGATCCATTCCCCCAACCACTAGGCAACCATAACCTCACCCACTTGGTAACCATAACCCCAACCACTAGGTGGGGCATTCCCTGCCTAGTGGTTGGGGTTATGGTTGCCTAGTGGTTGCGAGAAACCAGAGATCCCTCGCAAGTCAGAGAAACGAGAGAGTATGAAAAATTAGAGAAGCAGACAATCCAGCGAAACCAGAGAAAACGAGCAACCCCCTTCGCATCTTATCACTGCACGCAACACTCGTATTCACCACTTGTTGATTTCTTCTTCAACCCATTCTCTGAGACATGTTTTCTTCCAATTTGTTGTTGTTGGTTCTGTTTTCATTCTGGTTTGATCGTTCGATATTGTTCTTATCACTACTATCTCACTTCTACCCGGCACTTGTCGGTGCAGTTGTTGATTGCTCCACTTCTTGAGAGCTTTGACACGCAAGACTCTTTTGCTTCCCGATTTGTATTTTGTAGCGTTGCTGCACACGTATTCTTCTACCTTTTTGTCAAAATTCATCGCGTGTGATGTGACTCTGTGATTTTCGTGAATTTTCGAATTTTTAGGCAGACTTATCGTTTTAGAAAGATGCTGTCCTCAAGCGTAATCTCTTCCGCGGCTCGCCGAGCTATCTCCGTTGCCTCACCAGCGAGTTCCGCTATTCGCACGCACAAACTCCCTGGAGCAAGAGTAAATTTTATTTATTTTTTGTTCAATAGATCCAATTGACAAATCGATGCTATACTGCTTTCATGATCATGAGAAATGATGAGAGATGAGAGATGAGACATGAGAAATGATTTCATGAGAAATGATCCTAATAGTGAAACCTATTCTAAAACATACAAAAACAACAACAACAACAACAACAACAACAATAATAACAATCCCAATTTCCAGGGCACCTTGGCGAAGTACGGTGGTATGCACACGGTCACTGCCATGCCTGGGGACGGAATTGGACCGGAAATGATCAAGCATATTAGGACCATCTTCAAGTATTGTAACGTGAGTTGTTGATCAGGATAACAAGTGAATATTATTTTTTAGTGCACCACCCATAGGTGCTACAAATCCTGTATTCTGTGGGTATTTTTTGCCGAAGGAGCCTGGTAGGACCAGTTTACTTTAGAACAATCTATTTTTTAAAACTTTATGCTATTTTTCTATATCTCTGCGATCCAGATGACCAGTGACACCTGCGGTCAATGGGTTTTCTATGTAATCTTTATAATAGATGAGTGATAACTTCTTGCATGAATACGACAAATACCTAGGAATTTTTATTTTTTTCCCTCGCTGCAGAGAAGAATCTGCTGATTTTCGAAACCGCGCCAGCGTGACTGAGCTGACCGACGGTCCGTATGATCCCTTCTTGATCGTCAGAGCGAGAGAGCAAGGGGAATTGAGAGAGTCTAGCTTCCAGACACAGCGACAAAGCATTGGAAATTGAGAGAGAAGACAAACTTTCTGGCACAGCGAGATAACGTGGGAAAGTGAGAGAGTGAGCGAGTGTATCGGGTAGAGCGAGAGAGTATAGGAAAAAGAGAGAATCCAGCTTCCCGATAAGGCTCGTTATCGCTCTATTTTGACGCAATCGCGCAGGTTGCAAGGATAAGCCTGACTCACTACTCGCTCGCACGTAGAATACACGCAACAGCGAGAGATACACTTTATATTTTAACACGACAATCTTGCAAATGACGCTGTCTCCTGTCACAAAAGCAGCAGATCTGAAGAGGGAGGGTGATTGGGAAAGCTGCGCTTTTGATTTTTTGTTTGTTTATCAGGAAATGAAGCCAATTCCGTTTTCAAGTTTGTTTAGAATTTTATACAACTAGGCGCAATATTGACGTTTGACGATTTGCAAAGAGCAGTCAGCATGACGAGGGTTAGTGTGGTTGCGCTTTTGATTCGTATCTTTATTTATCAGTAGTGACGAGGATGACCATGGAAAGAGTGGAAGGAGAGAAGGTTGTCAACGAAGAGTCGGATCGGAAATGATTGGTGATTAGCTGACGAGGGATCAGAGAACCGATTTGAGGTCATTCAAAAGCCTGTGCTTAATTTATCAGCATCATTTCCAACGTCAAGCAAAGCCCCCCTTCATAATCAAATGTGGAGCAGAGAGTGCGAAATTAAGAGAAAGTTTAATCGAAAAACAATCTGCCGTTCGATCTTCAGGAATTTTTGTTTTGAAGGCAGTGAGTACACAATAATAAATTTCCAAGCTATGAAAGTACTTCGTGCGCAGTTGAAACACACTTGAAACGAGCAAAATTAAAATATGAAAACATTAAAAATTACACAAAATTGAAAAAATTGCAGGCCCCCGTCAACTTCGAAGAAGTGCAGATGACTTCTACTTATCAGGTATCAATTTATATTATTTTATAATATCACAATTACTTAATTATGCATGATTTAATTACATTGTAACCGATAAATAAACTTTATTAATTATAATTTAATTAAAATTACAATTCCAGGACGGAGACATGGAGGAGGTTATCTTCGCGATTGAGAGAAACGGCGTCGCCATCAAGGTATAATTCTCATATTTTTCCTTGATTATTGAGAATCTATCAATTATTACCCGTAATGCCGAAACTGGAGAAATCGTTGAAACTCAACGTTTTCTTATATTTTTTTCTTCCTCAGGGCAACATCGAGACCAAATTCGACGATCCGGCCTATGTCTCGCGCAATGTGGAATTGAGGTGCGTTTCGCAGCTATTTTCTTGCAAAACAGTTCCCAGGTGCCTCTGTTTTTAGGACCAGAGGTGGCACTTGAACGCTAAAACATAAAAAAAATAAAATAAAATCGTATAAAATTAATTTCAGACGACGCCTCGACCTGTGGGCGAATGTGCTGCACTGCGTGACGATTCCCACGGTGCCGAGCAGACATAAGGTATTTTTGTGAATAAAAAAATAATATAAAAAAATACTAGCTTATCGAATGATTATTTTATGGTTTCCGAAGAATGCGTCGAAGAAATAGCTTCGTGAAAAATATCTGTGCCTTACAAATTTTCTCATCTTTGAAATGAAAGGTTTCTTTTGCGACGAGAGAACGTATTTGAGTTTTTTAAACGATTCTGTTCATTGTTCAAATTGCAAAATGTTTTATCGGAAATAATGCAATAGTGAAACATACTTGAGTAACTATCTTTTACTCGAAAAAACATTAATTAATTGGCTATTAATTCCAGAACATCGACATTGTTCTCATCCGCGAGAATACCGAGGGCGAATACTCCGGATTAGAGCACGAATCGATTCCGGGTGTGGTGGAGAGCATCAAGGTGGGCGAGGCCTCTCGTGGGGCGGCGTTGGGAGGGGCGAGGATTGGAGTTTATCAAGGAGCGGGGCTTTTTTTGAGATGATGACTGGTGATGTCCAAAAATCAAGAAATATCTGTTGAATTAAAAAAAAATCTGATGACGATAGTGGCATAATTCCAATAAGTTTCACTCTGTGCTAATACTCTGGAGGTGAATTAGCGTTTCGATGGTGTAGAAGTTCTCGTAGTAAAAACACTAATAATGGACTACTCGTAGTAGCTAATAATGAACTACTCGTAGTTGCAATCACTCCTGTCCCTAGGTTGAAATTTCAATACTTTTTTTTCGAATTGCACTGTAAATATTTGATTGAATCGAGAGAAAAATCTGGAAACAAGAACATAAATTCAAAAACTGAAATAAATCCCATTACAGATCGTAACCCAAGAGAAGATCGAGCGCATCGCCCGCTTCGCGTATGAATACGCTGTGCTGAATGGAAGGAAGAAGGTGAGATATTCACTAAGTCCTCTCTTAGCCCCACTTTTGGTGAAAACATAGAATATACGTAATCATAAAAGCTAGGCGGTACAACAATATCATTAAACTACCCGCTTAGAATACGCGGTGCTGAATGGAAGGAAGAAGGTTAGCGATTTCCACTCAAGCGATTCTCACCAAATATTCCTTCTCTGTATCACTCTGGTGTTTTACATACCAATACGAAAGTTCCGAATTCTTTCGCTGAAATGCAACTCCGATTGGCTGTTGAGTAGTAAAATTTATTATTTAAATCGTTCACTTTTCAGGTCACCGCCGTGCACAAGGCAAACATCCAGAAGCTCGGCGACGGGCTTTTCTTGCAGGTTTGTTAATTGATTTATGGAAATTTTCAAGCGACATGCAGTTTTAAGCGCCTCCAAGCTCTGTATCATAGCGTTGGAATTTTTTCACCCAGAAACAATTAGCCCTTTGATTTTCTATAATTCCTTGATTTTAACCAATCCCCTACAGTAACTACCCATATTGTCTTAAACATTCAGTTCGTGATAAAATCAATCCGGAAATTCTTACAGTATTCCCCTTCAGATCGCCAAGGACATGGCCAAGCAGTACCCGACGGTCGAGTTCGATCAGATGATCGTGGACAATGCGAGCATGCAGTTGGTGAGTGGGCGAAGCATATATTTGGCGGGGCTGAGAATGGGTTGATCTAAACCGGGAGCATCGAGAATACCGATGCAACGACCTAGGGTGGGGGGGGGGCGAGACCTGTGGACGGCTTTGCCGCACAACACAGACAGAAATGAGGGAATTTAAGGGGGGGGGGGTGGTAAATAGTGGGCGGAGTAAGGTGTGAACAATAAAGGGCATACTTTGCAAGAATGGAAGAGTTTGATCAGAAGATCGTCGACAATGCGAGCATGCAGCTGGTCAGTGGGCAGGGCTTAGAGGGGCGGAGCTTAAAGGGGTTGGACTAAAAGTGGTCGGTTCTCAGTTTGCGGAGGTGATTGAAAGTATTTTTATTGTTGCAAACGAATTTTCGATTGAGTTTCACAACTACTTTACATTTTGTCCAATTACCATGTCAGCGATGTTATTGCGGATTCTTCAAAACAAATTTAAAATCATTATTTTGAATGAAATCTAAGGTCTCGCGCCCGCAGCAATTCGACGTGATGCTCATGCCTAATTTGTACGGCAACATCATCTCCAATATTGCGTAAGTGATTTCTTGAATTTTTGTATAATTAATAATTGCGTTTAAAAACGTTAAAACTGATACGAAACCTCATAAAAAACTAGGGGTTCTAGCCCAGTTCCGCAGCCATCATAATTGAGTACTAGACCGAAATTCCGAAATTATACGATACAATAACGTATTCCAGCTGCGGTCTGGTCGGCGGACCGGGACTCGTGTCCGGCATGAACTTTGGCGATGTGCACGCAGTCTTCGAGACGGTATGGTGGTTATGGATTTATTTATGGAGGTTACGGTGGTAATCGATTATTAAAAGAAGTTTACGGTAGTTAAAGGTTAAGGAAAGAAGGTTACGGTATTGCTTGAGTTTAGAAATATATCACTTATTTTTTCAATTATTTCGAATCTTTATTTTCAGGGCACCCGCAACACCGGCACCGGCCTCGTCGGCAAGGACATCGCCAATCCGACGGCGTTCATCCGCGCTGGAGTTGACATGCTACGGTAACATTTGAATTTATTCGCTTCCCGCCAAGAAATTCGAAAATCGAAGGGCTCTGTTCTAGTTATGGGGGCCCATGAAAATTATGGGGGCCTATAGAAATTATGGGGGCCCATGAAAATTGTGGGGGCCCAAAAAAATTATGGGGGCCCATCCCGAACCAATTTTTTTATGGGGGCCCTTGAAATTTATAGGGGCCCATGAAAATTATGGGGGCCCAATATCAATTGCAGTTAATTCATCAGAAAGTGATTTTTTGAGTGATTTTGGTCGTACTGGTTGTGGGTGCATCAAGAACATCAATATCGTCATCAAGAGCAGGGTCATCATTGTTGAGGTCGTAATCACCTACGAGCTGATAATTCAGGTCTGGAGCAATATTCCTTGAGGCGACAGGAACATTCATGGGGAGAGAGGCTAAAGGTGGTTCAACTGTGGAGGGAGTAGGCACATTCACAGGGACGAGAGGGACTGACGGAGCTACGCTAGATATTTGAGTAATCACGGTAGGAGCAACGTCAGAGGGAAGCACATCCACAAGGACGGGAAGGACTGATGGAACAACTGATGTTTCTGATGAATTAACTACAATTGATAATGGGCCCCCATAAATTTCATGGGCCCCCATAAAAAAATTGGTTCGGGATGGGCCCCCATAATTTTTTTGGGCCCCCACAATTTTCATGGGCCCCCATAATTTCTATGGGCCCCCATATTTTTCATGGGCCCCCATAACTAGAACAGAGCCAATCGAAGAAAGTTGGTCATTTTGTGTAGAGATTTTAAAATGTAGAAATAATTCGGCGCGAAATTCAAATTTGAATTATTGTTAAGATATCTCGGCTGCCACAAGCACGCGGACGTGATTTCGGACGCGCTGTGGGAGGCGCTCACGCAGCAGGGCTTCCACACCGGGTAATTATATTTATTAATAAACTTTTGCGAGATATTTTCGAAATCGAGTTGATTCTCAGATTGAATATACCGATTTTACTCAAATTCGAAACATTTTTTTTTCCTTTTTTCAATTCGGATGAGTTTCATAAGGTTCTTTTGAGCGAAGTTGTCTGCTGTGAATGTTGCTTTCTTCATCCATCATTATAAAAAATAAGAATTTATTTTTTTCCATTTTTTAATGAACTATCTTCAGTGATCTCGGAGGCTCCTCGAAGACCTCCCAAGTAGTCGAGGCAACCATCCGAAATATGGAGCGAATTCTGCCGCGATACGAGTGATTTTCGTCTGACTCTCTCACTTTTTCAAGCTCTCTAGATTTCTCTGACCCGTAGAGTCAGATCACTGCTTTAATCTTCCTATCCGAGACGCTTTCTTTCGTGGTTCCTGAATGGGCTGTGCAATAATTTAGCCGAATCTTATTTCAGAAACGTCTCAGAAAGATTGAAAAAACTATAGCGAAATGAGAAACGGTTAATTTTTGCGCAGCTCAGGAACACAATATTTGTTCGCCTTAGAAGTAGAATGAATTGTGTATACTGTAGCTACCGTAGTAGTTCTGCCCCGAAACGTGTATAATATTTGAGTGTTTTTGTGTGCGTGCATTTGCTGGAGCAACGATTGTATGGATAAAGTGTGTATGGCAACTTGTTCTATGTTGTCGAGTGCAAATACTTCCTCCTCTCAACGTGAAATTAGAAATTATTGCGAGATAAATGCAGCCTTGCATCATACCCAGAAAGGCATGAGTGCATCGAGCTTATAAGTCTTGGCACATAGGCAAACAGTTTTTCCACAAGTTCTTGTCCGGTGACTGTTACTATCTTTAACGAGAAGAGCAAGATGGTGAAACAATGACAATAATATCGAGAGAAAACGATTCAGAATCGTCCCGAATCCTGTCTAGATGTGACACTGAACATGTTCGGAGAAATGGTGTGGAAGGATTGCTGTCTGTTAGAGAGACATGGAATCAACAGTTTCAGTTTATGAGCAAGGACTAGCCGAGCTGCGCTCGCTAGGGGTAAACCGTAAGATTTTAGAATAATTACACACTTTTCCTGATTTTTCTGAACTTGTCTAGCGGAGATTCGGCACATTTTTAGCTATTTTTGAGCTTGCGTGCTAGATGCGCCGGGTTTGACGGTTTCCGTACTCGGGTGTATCACTTGACCCTCCGCCGGTATGCTAAAATAGTAGCAAATACGTTGACACCGGCCGGGACTCGAACCCCCAAC
>LS486708.1:67307-118387 GCA_900490705.1 Pristionchus arcanus
ATCTAAGGGAGAACGAGCCGAGCGTGCGCTCGCTAGGGGTAAACCAAGGTTATTTTTATTTTTTTCGATTTTTTCTGATTATTCTAGCCGAAAAACGCGTCATTTTGAGCCATTTCAAGGTTGCGTGCTAGGTGAGCCGGTTTTCGTCGTTACGGTACTCCGAAATGCGCTAGGACACTTTCTGACCACTTTCCCACACTCCAATCATCTCCACAAAATGCGGCAAAAAGGTTTCCTTCGGGCGGGATCGAACCAACAACCTTTCGATTGCAAGACCAACGCCTAACCCACTGAGCCATGCCCACATGTCCTCAAAATATCACTTATCAACTCTTGGTTCAAAGTCTGATCGATTCACGGCGAGAAATCAGCGATTCTGTGAGATTTCAATTTTGCGTCCTAGGTGCGCCGGGTTTTGTGGTTATCATACCGAAAATACCCTAAAAACAATTCCAGACCACTTTGCCACACTCCTTCCATCTCCACAAACACAGGCAAAAAGGTTTCCCTCGGGCGGGATCGAACCCCCAACCTCGCGATTGCTAGACCAACGCCTAACCCACTGAGCCATCATTTAGTATGCTAAATATGTTTTACGTAACTCTCCACCACTCCCCATCACCCTCCTAACCAATTTCACCTAAACCTGACCTCTACAAATCGATAAAACCACTCACCACTCAGCTGATCACCGAAAAGTACAATTTCCGAAAATAGTACCTCAGGAAATTAAACGTTTCTCGGCTCCCAGAGGTCGTACCAAGTTCTACCCGGCTCAGATCGATAGCCCTGTGGTTGCTACAGACCCTCAAATTCTTAGTTGGTACTTGCCATCCCGTCTTCTACATTTGCCACTCGCAAAAACACCAAATCCGACCAATTTCGGCCTCAAAATTCCCATTTTCAAAAAAAAATTTCGTCAAAAAAGTGCTTTAAAGTGAAAATCATGCGCGGCAATAGAATATACCTGTATCATACCCGGTTTGGACCCATCGGAGCACTTTCCAGACCGATCGGAACGGTACTTTTCGAGATAAATACAAAAAAGCTTAAAGTGGCAACTTGGAAAAGATCAAAGATCAACTTTTTTCGAAAAAGTATCAATTGCAAAGTTGTAGCCCCGGGCCGACTACATACCACCCTGGTTTTTGCCAAATCTTCCCATCAACCCCCCGGCCTCCAAAATCGGATTACGTCGACCAGGGGATCGGTCACACGCGTTTTTTTATGTAGAGGGAACGAGCCGAGCGTGCGCTCGCTACGGGCAAGCCAAGATATTTAATGGTCGTTTACATACCACCCTGGTTTTTACCAAATCTTACCATCATCCCTCCGGCCTCCAGACAAAATTTCCGTCGACCGGTGGATCGGTCATCATGCGTTTTTTTATGTAGAGAGAAGAGCCGAGCGTGCGCTCGCTAGGGGCAAGCCAAGATATTTTCTGCGACTTTCCCCGATTTTTTCTGATTTTCCCCGATTTTTCCTGATTTTTCTAGCCAAAAAACGCGCCATTTAGAGCATTTCTGGTGCTGCGCACCAGACGCGTCGGGTTTGGGTGTTAGGATACTCTAAAATGAGTTAGGACAGTTCCTGATCATTCAGGAACACTCTAAGCACTTTGACAAAAAAAGGCAAAAAGGTTTCGGTCAATTTACACTCAGCCGGGATCGAACCAACGACCTCTGCTACCGCATGCCCAAGTCCTCAGCGGTAAGCTATGGTGGCGATGTGATCGAAGCTCGAGAGAGTGCACAAGAAGCGCTGAGAAGGGCAGCGCGCTGTCCGCGCGCCGTCTGTCACACACCATGGCTACAGTACCCTGGGAACCGAGTTAGAATACTCCAATACATGTTCCGTAACTCCACTATCACTATTCTTTACTCCCCGCACCTCCGCAGTCACCGGCAAGCATGATTCCCCTGATAGTAGTTGAACCGCAAACCTCACGATTGGTAGGCCGTCCTCTAAACCGCTGAGTCACTATTATGTATTCTTAGTTTGAAAAATATGTTTTACATTACGTTCCATCACTCCCCATCACTATTCTTCACTCAAACACTGCTTTCCCCGTGATTATAGGACGATTTTCACTCGATTTCCCTCCAAAATCAGCCAAAAGGGCTAATTCAGTACCGCGCTTCAACGGAAAGCTATCGAGTCGCTCTCTTCTGGTCTGAACGGGGGTTTGTCTAGTCTACAAATGGCTAATTGAAAATGAAGCTCTATCTTCAATTTGAACCCTCGAAAAGTGGCTCTAAATGGGCGCCGGTTTGGTACCGCGCACGGAATCCCGCACTCGGCGTGTCGCACGCCGATGGCCATAACTTTCTTCGTTTTTGACGTACAGCACCCAGATTATAATACAATCCGTAAAAAAACATTCTCTACCTTCGCTCTCCAATGACCTAAGCCGTATCTATAACACAGAATTAGCCTCCTCTCGATTTGTGCCATTTTGGACCGAAAAATCGCGATTTCAACCGATAATCGAGTGTTTCTCTGCGAATCCAAGTTCAAACTTTCTGAAATTTGGAGTACTACCTCCCAGAGTGCCCCCAAACAGATCCCGCACAAAGCAAAAATCCGGCAAAGACCGGCAAAAAAGTTTGCACCGGGCGGGAGTCGAACCCCCAACCTCCCGCGTCCTAGGGCGAAAAAAAAACTCGCAAAATTGTTTTTGACGTACTCAACGTTGAGCTACGGCTTCCGGACCTCGACCAATCGATCCGCCATGGTCTCTTACATACCCCCCTTATATTTGCCAAATCTTCCCATAGGCTCTTTATCACTTCCCGGGACGATTAAGTTGACCAGTAAAAAAGGTGCAGACGATTTCTTATCTAGAGGGAATTCGAGATATTTACAACGCCTCAAGTAGTGACGTCATGCGTACGTGACCTTGGTGTTGCCCTGGAGAGGAAGAGGGGTCACGCGTGACGTCATCAACGGGGGCGACGTCGATATCTCGAATTCTAGAAATATTTCACCGGGCACATCCGGGTAGATTCCGGCAAATCGACTATGGGCTATCGAATGAGCCCAACCGCGGCTCTTAATTATCAGTATTCGCAAAGTACGAGAAAAATGAAGACTGTCCGGTAACGTCCGGTAGCCGTTCTGATTTCTCTGTCATGTACGATATCTAGATTTGCATGATCTGAATGATTCACGAAAAATTATTTTCCATAAAAAGAGAAAAGAGTTTTTCTGAGAAAATTGAATTTGTCGTCTACAGATCAATGGAAAGATGCCATTCTCCGATGGCAACGCACAATGTACCAGGAGATGCTTGGGTATTGGTAAGCAAGAATGTGCTGTTCTACAAGTCAATGGATACTTTAGAAGACAAGCCCACGACATCATGCGGGGCTGGTCGTACGGAGTATGGATTGATCTCAAATGGAATGCGGGATGGAATGGACTGGGCGGCAATCTATGGAGCTAGTGAGTTTACAGAGGAAGCAAAACCACTAAAAAGAAACGTATACAGTCCAGCCTGGACTGTAAACTCTATAAAAATATCTACATTGCAAAGAATGCAAATAAAGATCAACTTTCTGGACAAATTAGACGAGTGTGAGGGCCACAGAGCAAAGAATAATCTCTTTAGTCATAAGAAACGATTAAATTCAGAATGCGAACGAATCCTTACCCTCATCACCACCTACCGAGAGGGAATTCCCATTCTGATCAGTGACGAGGGAGTCGGTCTTGAGCTGACTGTCTTCGATGGGGAGGTTCACGCGGTGCAGCATGTATACCCTACAAATGACGAAGAGGAGGAGAGGTTAGATCGATCTGTAAAGAAAATCGGTTTCCGATCACTAGTACTGAGACTTGGGATGAGGAGGAAGAGAAATCATCTTTTTTCTGATCTCGGAATATTCAAATTAAATTTCAGCACTACAGAAGTCACTGAAGATGAATACGAGGAAGTAGAGGACAGGTGATCTTTGAATTTTAAATAAAATTTAATTAGTGTTTATCAGCACCGATAGCGAGTCAGAAGAGGAAGATGATGACGAAGTGTCCGAGGATGAGAGGTGAGGTCAATCAGACTTGAAAAAACACAGCAAAAATTATAGCGAAATATAAACACAAAAATATTTTGTTCACTACGTCTTTAGGTAATTTGTTAAATGATTTTAGCAGCAGTGAAACAACTGAGGAAGATGAGGATGACGAAGAAGAAGAAGAGGGGTAAGAAGGGCAATAACTTGCTACCTAAAACTATATTTCAGCACAGCTGACGAGCAAGGGTATGTTATGGTCGAAATATTACAGTGAGAAGAATGCTGAGCAATAAGCAGCATCAATTTTCCTTTCAACGTGTAATAATGTTTGTATGATGCTTGATAATTCAGAAACGACGAGGATCTGGAATTAGCCGAATATCTCGCGAAGTGGCTTGAATGCCCTATGAAATGTTTCGGGTATCCATATTATCACGATTCGGAGACCTTCTCGCCTCTTGCGATGCAATCTCGGAAGTCTTCCGATGGTGGGAACTGGTGGTACGACCGATACACATTTAGGAGTAAGCATTCGCAGATCTTATAAACTTATGAAAAAAATACATTTAAAATGTATGAATCATACAGAAAATTCGTCCTCGCCAATCCTCACCACACTAATCGATCACGACGCAAGTACTCGGGTCAGCGTATTTCGAACAGACTTCGCAAAAGAGCCTGCCACCATCTCTAGAGACGATCTTGCAACGTGCATGTCGGCTTGCCACGATGATGAAGGTTCGAAAACGAGGCACATATGCGATTTTATCCTAATTTTAGAACAAGAACTAATCCAAAGTTGTTCGGAATCAGCGCTTATTCCAATCTGGACACTCGTTGACTTCAGTGGATTTGGACTAAACGACCGGCCCTTTCGATACTTCACATTTGCGAATCCGCAACCGGGCAAAGGTAAGGTATATTCACGACCAGAGCTTTTTTTCTCTTTTTAACCTCTATTGTTCATGTAAAGCATGTTGAAACATGAAAAATACGGTTGAGTGATGAGGGTCCCCGGGAGTGGTAGAGGTGGTATCTAATGTGCTCTTCAACTCTCAGGCTGCCATTCTCTCACTACAATCGTGCTCAGCGAGGGTCGCGATCCGATTCATATAGAGTATGCGAGGGATGAAGAGGAAATCTTCTGGATTGAGAATCAGCGAGCGATTTCACGCGTGATCAAGACGACCACCACTTCTTTGCTCACAATCAACGGCGATTAGACTCATTTTCACAATCATCAATGTCATCGCAATTATCAAAACGTGTGGACTTCATTTTTTTAACTTTACTTCACTAATTTTTGATCATTGCAATAAATAAGAATAATTTTCTAATTGTGATGTGTTACATGACCAGGCAAATACTTCTTTCATAGATTTTATCAGTTAATAACGATACAATATTAATTTGGGTCTGCAAAGGGGTAGGCAAGACGAATAGGAAAATAAATAACTATAGGAAGTGCAATAAGGCATCACTCCTCCATCTCCAGATTCAGTCTTCTTCTCTTCACTTGTCTTCCCTCTCCTTCTTCCTCATCTCTGAAGAGACTTCTCTGTCGCATGGGTCGTCGTCGACCGAAGGGAGTGCGACCGTCAATCTGAAAGATCAAAGATCATTAGTTAGCTTGCTATGCACATATTTTGGCGTGCCAGAATTGACACTCCTCATTTTGCGTGCTCCGACCAGTGAGAGGATTGAAATGTGAAGTGTTCATGTCTTGTTTAGCAATCCTAATCTCATGTCAAGGTACGAAGAAGTATCGTGTTTGAGCTCTAGTTAGAAATCATGAGTGTGAATGAAGAGAGTGCTCACCTCTGCCGCAGCATCTCTCTTCGCTCTCCTCTCTCGAATCTTCATTGGAGTGCCGAAGACGTCATCGTTGTCATCGTCAGAATCCGATTCGTCATCCATCTGAAATGAGATTTAAAATTGAATTTATTGCTGGAAAAGTTATTCGATTTTAGTTCGCACTGTAAGTTCTAATTCGAAAATGGCTCTGTAAATAATGTCCAATAATGCACATTATTACATTGTCAAAATCATTGTCCAAGCACTACATAATTTCTTACCTCGGCGAGTCTCTTCAGTCTCTCCGGTTTCTTGACTGCCTCATTGATTGCGCGTTTCATGAGCAGCGCCATACGGTAGCCGGATCCGTCGTAGCGGAAAAAGTTCGCGAATTCTGAAATAAATCGATGAAGCAAGATTTTTTTGAAAACATCGTATAATCATCAAAGATAAGAAAATGGTGTGAGAGACTCACCCTTGAACCCTTCGAGACTATCCAATTCGTGAAGGCGATAGGACATCCACGAGGGAATCTTGACCGTTAGATCACGAATCTGGAATTAGATTATTCATTTCCTAAATACTCCAAGCAATTTCAACGCACCGTTTCCTGATTCACCGGGAAAGTCATCGATTGGTATACAGGGCTCTTTCCGAATGGAACAACAATGTAGAACTCGGTCTCATTTTTGAAAACAGTGAAGCAAGTTTCCTGAAACATATCAAAAAAATTTCATTAATTATGCAAGTTACTGTACCTTGTAATTCATGGCAACGATATTCTTGGCATCGACTTCCATCGCGAAATGACGTTGAGTAAACTCGAGATGTTTGATGTGCGATTCCCATCTCTCTTCATCCAATTGAACAGGAGTGGTGCATCTGAATTCAACATTTGGTTTGAGAAATCAAGAGAAATTGGTTAACGCTAAACAAATACCAATTGTAAATAATACCTGCTGGGCGTTTCCTCATTTTCGCAATCAGAAGTGCCTGTGGTCTCGCTAATGTGCTCTGCTTCGTTCTCTTCTTCATTGTCAAAATCTTCGTGGTCATCGTCTTGATCGTAACAAGCAGTTCTAAAATAATAAGAATTATTAATTGTCACTCGAAAAAAGTTCTTACTCGAATTCCTCATCGCTTTCTTCTTCAGTATCATCATCCAGAATACTGACTTCAGATGACTCTTCTTCGTATACCGAATTGGCAGGATGGTCGAAATTGTTATCTTCATCAATTTCTTGATAAATATCGAGGTAATTGTACCTGAAACGATGAAATTAAGTATTTCTCAGCATCATACAAGATTATTCCACGTTTCACACCAAACTTACTTCTTCAAATCAACCTCAAAGTTGTCCCCCTCGCAGATCTCCTCTTCGAAATTCAAGAAGAATTCACTAGTGCAGATGCAATGGCCAATGCAGTTATGACATTGAGATTCATCCTTATAGAATGAAGTGACGAAAGACTCCATGGGAGCGTTGACGAATGAACAGTTGTAGAGCGACATCTCAGCGAACTATGAACTAGTGTGGTGCAGACTGATTGATAAGAGGGTTTTATACTGGAAGGGTCTAGGTCGGATGGATGTCGGAAGATCACTTGGTTTTACGGTATTCGGAAACGATGGTGCATTGCCAGAGGGGAAGAAATTGGAGCATCTGAGTATGAGATCGGATGATTAGTGCTGTACATGTAAGGATGGAGATACAGTGATCTTATGAATGATCGGAAGGTCAAAAGATCGTAGAAAAGAGCACGCACAAAAATATAAAAAAAACCGAATTCCACAACTTGAAAAGGCTTATAATTTTTTTCTATTTCTATCCAGACAGTGTAACTCGGGTGAGTGGCCTAGTAGATAGATACAAAGATAAGTCAAAGACAAGCAAATCAAGGGAGAATGACATTTCTATTCTTCTGTATTATTGAAATTTTGTTATAAATGTGAACATATATTTTCACAGTTCAAGCTTTTATCGATCAAAGCTTTTTCTCAGTATGAGGCATCAAGCGCTGAAGCGCGATCAATCGATAAGTTGGCTGTGGGTGCTACCGTACTCCTTCAGTACGGGACCGAGAAGGTCTCAAGACGACCAGTTGACGTATCGACGTGCGAGTACAGTGAGTAGTGCTTGACCAACGAGAGGATCGATGTGAACTGCAATCAATACCGTAATCAGGGAGATACCGTAGTCTACCGTACCATCTTTCCGTCACTCTTGTTCTGCATGACAACGTATCGTTTGTGTCCGTCGGAGCCCTCGAAGCACTGGATACGGAAGTGATGCACCTGAATACGGTATCAATCGATAATCAATAGATACGATAGCTACAGTACCTCACTGGTCGAACTGAGATAGGCGATATTGAGGTTGACCAAGGCCGGGAGCTCGCCCTCCTTAGGCTTCTCATAGTAGAGATAGAACTCTCCAGAACGTCTGAAGATACGGTAGGGTACGGTAGAATGAGGATACTGTAGTCACGGACTTGAGTTTGCCCTCCACTCCTCTCTTCGATCTCACACCGAGGTAGTATCGATTGTACTCCTCGTTCTCCCTCTGGTCTGCGGCCTGAGATATCGATTGATTACGGTTGTCCATGATGCGACTACAGTAATCCATCGTTATCGATTGGTTACGGTAGTGTGCCTACAGTACTCCTACCGACGGCTTCTTCGATCGATTCTTCCGCTTGCTCGGCAGAATATCGTCGCTCTTCTTGTACCGCATCATCTCCGAGCGCTGGAATACGGTAATCGATAATCGCTACCGTACTCCTCCCACCGTATCAAAGACGATGGAATCGATCTTCTTGGCGTCTTCATCCGTAGAGAAGCCAGAGTGCGACCGTCTCGTTCTCTGAATACGGTAGTTGATTACGGTAGAGTAATCGATCGATACCTGGGGACTCGTCTGGACCGTCATGCGCTTGCGCTCTCGACTCGTACGCTTGGCACTGACGCGACCGGACTGCAATTGGATAGGCTCCGCCCACTTCCTGGCTCCGCCCCCTCACCTTTTCCGTGTCCGACGTGTTGCTGAGTGAGATGTACTGGTCGTCCTTCTCCGAGGGAGACATCGGAGAACGAGCGGGACGACGGGAAGAGGATTTCGTCTGAGAGGGAAGGAATACGGTAAGAGTACAGTAAGTGAAACGAGTAATGGATGCTACAGTAAATGTGCGCGATTGAGGTACTATAGTATGGGTCTAAAGATACGGGTCGACTGCATTCGGCCGGAACGATATACACCCACTAACGTGGATATTGTAGTGAACGAGTATGAGGGTTGCGGTAGGGATGCAGGTGATTCGGCGTGTGCGAAGAACGTTTGGTGGTATTGGATTACCGTAGCATGCGGTAAACGCCCGGTCGGTCACCGTACCGATTTGTCTCCCTTCTTCTCTTTCTTCTCCTTCTTCGATCTCTTCTTTCTGCTTCTTCTCTCGCTCTGCTTGCGATCACTTTCATCATCAAACGTCAAGTATCGATGCTGAATTGATACGGTAAGAGGACTGTAGATGGACCACGGCACCGTAACCGAGTGCGGTAGTACAGTATACCTTGGACACGTTGGCGTTGCTGGCTGGCTCGGGCCACTTGAGGTTCAGTCTGCTATTGACCTGAGATACGGGGTACTGTAGTCGACCGGGGATTACGGTATCTTACCCATTCTCCGTCGCTGTTTTCCTCAACGGAGTACGAGGGCGGCGATGAGGTCTCATCATTACGTCTCGATCTTCTGCAAGGGATACGGTAGGATACTGCAGGGTGGGGTACGGTAGGGCATGCATGAGCTCCACGAGATCCATGGGTATCCTAGGGATCCTCAGGTGGATCCCCAGGGGTATCGATACCTGTCCTTGCGGGAGGCGGAGCGTCTCTTGTCGCGACGGCCGGAGGATTCGCCCATTCCGGAGGAGAGCAGAGGACGAGAATGAGGGGAGGAAAGGAGGAGAGGAGAGAGGGGGAGATGCAAATGGAGTGAAGAATGGGCAATTATCGATTGATTGAATTTTGAAGAATAGGATTATTGAGAATATTAGGTCTCTTCCAACGTTGCGGGTGAAATCGATATGACAATAGAAATATCATCAGTTCTAGTCTCTCTACTTTGACCTCTTCCCATCTCTGCGCTCTCTCTATTCCCCATGCTCTCTCGTCTCCCTAGAGACGGAGACTCCGATCGATAAAAGATCGGAAATCAACAGGGGAAAGATCGTCAATTTTACTTACAAGCTAGGTACACTGTAAGTAGATTTTCTCGGACCTTCCGTGATAGAATTGTCCAAAAATTTGGAACTAGAATCCTCTCGACGTTCCGGTCCGATATCACTAGGTTGCTAAGCCCTCGCTTGACTCCGAAGAGACTTTTTATATCTCATTTATTTACAATTTTTATGAAAAATAAAGTATGCAGTCGTGATCAGCATCAAATTCTACCCCTGGAGCCATATTCACCTAATTTTAGCACTTTTTTAAAAGGTGAAAATGATCAAAAACTGATATCGATGTGACGTCGTCTGGAGCCAACAGAGGGTCGACGTGAAAAACAAATATGTCCATCGTCATCAGCACCCTTGAGAACCCCGAATCCCAGAGTTTCAGAGATTCCGATTTTTTTGGCTGTGCCGGACTCATACGATTCTGCTTGATTCTTAGGCAAAGGGCCTCATATTACATTACTCAACTGTGTCAGGAACACTTCTGATATCACCGTTAAACAGCAATCTGCGTTAAAGATGAAGAAATCGTCGTTACGAGTCGTGAGATTCTTCGTAAGTCAGGCAACATGATGATAAATCTATCTATTTATCACAGCCAACAAAATGCAGACAACTATTTGTAACTATTTGGCAAAGGCTGCGTCATTACATTTTGCAATACAAGTAATCATCCTGGCTAATTGCTTCAGCAGAATCAACTGAACCTTTAGCATCGATAATGTAGACAAGTTTCTTCTCCTTTTCGGAATAGACGCATTTTGCTTTGTTTGGATCATTGCAGCCACCAGGAATGGTGGTACAGGCATAGGTATTTGGTACCTGTACATAATTTCCATGCGAGGTTATATAATTACAATTATCGCATTATTATGATACCTTGCTCAAGTACATATTCCAAGGGGGTGTACATGTGAATGTTCTATCTTTATAAACCGGGCTTTGGCACTTAGGCTCGTACTCCAGTTCACATAGATGTGGAAAAATCAAGGTGCATGGATCTGAAATGAGAATAATTTAGAGATACAATATTAGACTTCAGAGAATCATCTAGTCAATTCCGAAAATACATTGCGTGTGTTCATATATGGGTCACGAATACGAATAAACTAACCTTTTGGAGTAATCCTTCCTGGTGTCATTTTTAGGCACGATTCGACGACGGTACCAAGTTGTAAAACGCACATGAATAATGTCCAACTGAGAAAGTCCTGGAACGAAATTTATTATCAGATTAATAACTAGAAAGAATCTCACCATGACGTTAGACATCTTTCGGAGAGGATGATGTACCTTGCCAGAGGGTGAAAGGGAACTCTTTTATATCGCGCTGTCTGTTCTCTTTCGATGCGTTTATCGAGTTCGGCGGGATAATCGTGGAAGATATTGCGAAGGGAGATAACGAAACGAAAAAAGGTTAAGGAACTCGCTTATTTATCATCGCTTTCGTTGAAGAATTGAAGTCAGTGGTTCACTTTATCAAACAGAAAATGCGAAGACTAAAAAAAGCCATGATGCTAATTTCACCAAGACTAAAAATGAGATTGCTAATATGTTTTATAATATTTGATAAATCAATTTGATTGCAGGGAAGCAACTAGGTCAGAAAACGAGCATGAGAATGATGAAACACAACTGCATGGCTATATTCCTGACGTAAAGGGCATGGGTGAAGGAAATTTGACGGACGGAAATATCATAAACATCCCAGGATGACATTCACTGCAATGAAATGAACAGAAATCGTTGAAGAGCAACAAGATTATCGATTCAATTTCACGTCGTCATAAATGCCGTTAGAGCGGGTCAGCCTCGCCTATTTTTATACCATGAGAAAATTTATCTTCTTCGCTGTTTGCTTGTATTTTATCAGTGCTCGCAGATCGCAGATAAAATATAATGGAAGAACTCATTCTAGACCATCCAAGCCGGTGCGTTTATTCCACTCCTATGAAATTTTGGACACTGATGTTTGATGACGGACACTCAATGGATCATACAATCTGCCGGGTTGCAGAAATACCTGCCTTCAACGAATACATTTTCAACATCAACCATAGCTCACGGCGAAAATACGGTGACCGACTATGAGTTTGTGAGATTCTCTGAATCCACAGGATGATGATTTTATTGATTCAGGAAAGAGACAATTCGGAAACTTCTCCTTTCTATCCAGATGATGAGACGGAAAACGATACCGTTCCACCCTCAAATGGCGATATTTCCAAGGTGATTCCAACGATGATTCGCATTCTTTTTATCATTAGGAAGAATGAGCAAGCAGAAAACTGTTAGGCGATTCGTTCTTTTCGGTTAGAAAAGACGGAGAAAGATGTGACAGTGTTGTATTTGTTTCATATTCAAAAAAAATCCTTCTGCAATGCTTCCTAGAAATAAATCAGTAGTGTGACAACAAGTTTGTCTGTTTGCCTTATCATCCCGTTTCTCACTGATAAGTTTTCCCGTGCTGGATACTTTCCAGTGGTAAGCGTAACGGTTCCAGATCACTGCCGTGCCTCGTCGAGTGACAGCCATCAGAAGGATGAAGTGGATGACGACAACGACGAAAAAGTCAGAAGAGGAGGGTAATCATCTCCTTGTATTACATTGTTTTGCAACTCTAACAGCCCACCTAGCGTTGACTGTATACAAATTTCTAGACGTGGACGTACCTTTATCTTTTTTACCTCATGGCTCTGACCGGCGAGTGAGTGTGGGAAATGAAGAGACGCTTATTTCTAGACGACGATGACAAGCAGAAATTCTTCGACGAGGACGATGATGAGGAGGAGGAAGTGAGCATTGTTTTTATATGAGAGTATCACTGCGGAAAGGAGAGAATGCATGCATTTGGCGTAGTTGTGAAACATATCTGAAATGTGATGTCGTTCCAACCAAATTTTCTCGTGTGTTGTTTCTTATTTTTTCGCATAAAGGCAAGAAAAACTGGAGAAAGAAGAGAATGCAACAGTGATGAAACACAACAGGATTCCCTCAATATTCTTTTTTTTTAAATTTCCATCGCAGCCTCCTTCCCGCACCACTCCCATCATCGGCATCTCCCTCTGTCTACTGCTTGTGTCTCTGTCGATTGGATGGATGTGCTGTACTACGGGAGAGAGTGAATCGGACAGCGATCGGTGAGAATCAGAACTTATTAGATAGTGAAGTTGACTGCTAGCTTCTTTGTGATCGTGCTGCTCTGGTAAAAGTTTCCTAGTAGGATCACAGTTGACTTCCTAGTGGGTATCTTGCAGGTTTCCTAGTAGGAAGTCAACTGTGTTCCTGCTAGGAAAGTGGCCTCTGCAACTGTGATCCTAGTAGGAATCTCAAAACGGGGAGATACGGTATTATTGATTGATATTGTACGAGTTAGCCTCATACCGTAACTAAACCACACATGGAGCGTCCATGTACGGTAGTCACATCCAAAAGGCAATCCCTAGCGAGATAGCAGTAGACGGCAGCCCAGTTCGAGCGCCGTCCGAGGGGAGTAAAAAATAGGCCCTTATAGGCTAGACATGTGCTAGACGCGACGGGTAGGAAAAAGGCTGTCCTCTTGTGGTCCTGGTAGGAAATCCAACTGTGATCCTACTAGGATCCTGCTACTGTGTTCCTGCTAGGATTTAGCTGTGAAACTACTAGGAAGAGGCCTGAGGGGGCCTCCCAACTGTGATCCTACTAGGAAACTTTTACCAGAGTGCAACATGGCCTGTACATGGCACACGATGCTAGTCGAGGTTTGATTTGCAATAGTTCCGAAATTGCAGGAAACCTTCTCCCACCCAACCTTCACCTGTAGTGGTTCAACAGCCAGACAAGTCTGAGAGCAGGTGGGGATTGCTATCAAATATTGTTCCAATAAAAATTTTCATTGTAAGCAAGTGAAGATGAAGACAAAAATAGATTTGCGAAGCGGCAAGACAACTATTTTAATATAAAATGTATGTGTATTGTTTTAAATTTGATTTTAATTTTTAAAAAAAGCCACTAATATAACGACACCCACTTCTACTCATCATTCTTGCAGGCAGCCTCTTGAAACACACTGCTGGGCCCCAGGAGACTTTGGCATCTCTTGAATCGCCATCACTTATTTGATCTCAAATGAGGAATAAAATCTTTCCTGAGAAACTGTGTTATACCACAATTAAATCGAGCAATCTCGTTGGTTAATAGATACAATCCACAGATGATGATAAAAGACGTGGACAAGCGGTCCCTCTAGTACAGATGAAGATAGCCTTTATCATTCCTTTGCTTCTCCATTTCTCTCTGTCTTTCACTATGGTTGCAAGGCGTACGAAGCGCATTGAACCTCAGCCACTGATTTACCCATCTACTACCACTTCCAAATCCCTCGACAAAGGAGAAAGTAAAGGTTAAGCTATCTTGTTTATCAAGGAACTTGCGCTCTGTTATCACTGCTCTACAAGTACCAATTCGATAGAATTCAGATGATGTCAAGAGAGGTCCGATCAATCGCATCCCGATTGGGAAGAGTTGGCAAAATCGAAAGACGACCACCACCACTAAGAACCTTATGAGACGACCACCACCACTAAGAACCTTACCTTATGAGAAGCCTAGGACCGAAAAAGAGAAAGAGGTGAACGTAGGTTAGGGTGGGGGCTTTGGGCGGAAACAAAAAAGTGTGGACAGTCATGTCTTGCCAAGCAATCACTATTGTAAACCTCTGCTGCCTTTGGACGAACTATTCTCGATGTTACAGACCTTATGGGACTCGTTGAAGTACGATCCCTGGTCGTACATCGCTCCCCTCGCCGCGCTTCTCCTCATCGCTTCAGTGATCGCAGCTTGCATGGAATTGTGTAGGAGGAAGGAACCGTGAGTGGAATTATCATTTTCGATACTCAATCCTCTAACGGAATCTGGTCAAGAAGTGAACACGCAAAGTTACGCACAGTGCAACGCATCACAAGGAATTTGATCATTATTTCTCTAGTTATGATGTTTTTTTACCAATCAGTTGCGGCAGAACTATTGCAAGTGAAAGTTGGTCAATGTGTTATGGTTTTTATGAAACATATTCAAATGGGATACAATCATCTCGAGATGAGAAGTATCTATCTAGCAGTGAACACGCAAATCATCAATTTACGGAACAATTTTTATTTCTGCACAATTCCCAAACTTTTTGGCTAGAGGCTCAGGATAGTTACGAACATTATTTTCCATCTCGTAGCTCTTCATTATGTGCAATGCTCATTTCGAGATGAACGGTTCCCCATTTTGGTTATGTTTCATAAATGTCACAAAAGCATTGCCGACCTTCACTTTTAATTATTCTTTTGATTTTTTTTATAGTATAGACTAATAATTGTGATGAAACCGCCGAAAGGATTCGAACTTAAGTCTGGTACTTCACAAGATCCTCTTCAGTATCGAGGAAGTGATCGCTGCTGAGCAGAGAGAGAAGGCTGCTCGGGAACAGGCCGATGCAGTGTGAGATCACCTTTCAGACCTTTCGGTCTAGTCTTTGAATGGGAAATCAGTTCATAAGAAAAACGTGTGCTTCGACACTGCTCAATAAGTACCCAATTTTCATCGGTTTCTCGCTTTATTATTTACCCAAACACGGGAGGGAATGGTAAGAAATGCATACTTTGCAGTGGGTTGCTCACTGTCCACGTTCAGGAACTACCCTCCACTGCCTCCACTGAGGGATGATAGCACGCAGGAAGCCGAGTCTATAATTGAACCTCCCAAGCCGATGTTCACTCCCGGACGAGGAGATGGCAGGTGAGTTCTTTCTTATTGACAAATATAACGCGATTATCTCCATTTGGCATGCTCTGTCGTCTGCCTGTGAAAGAAGACATAACGAGTGAACTTCACCATTTTATTGAACAGCCGGGTACTGATGATATGATTCCGAAATATCAGCGCAACTCCAACGTGGTCGGACACGGGTATCTTCCCCTCCGTAGGAGATATCGTGCGCGGATCAACGCAAAGCGAGCGGGTTCCGGTAAAATCATTTTCGTAGTCTTCTAAACTTCAAAGATAATGCCGGAGACCTGTTGTTCAAATTCGCTACAGATAGGAATAACAAGCGGAATGGATATCCTGCGGATCTGTTGTTGTTTCACATGAACAAGAATGACATAATCGAATAAAAAACTTTATTTTCCCAGGTAATTCTTCGTGTCTGCACTCGTGCAATCGAAGCTCGTTGGCTGAAGCTGCCCGAACTGTACAAGAGAACGGGCGAGAAGGACAAGGTTTATTTTCTTTGTTTTTCTCTTTTTTTAGTCCACTAATTTCAAGGTTGACAAACTGCTCGCTAGGCTTCGATCGTCTTCTGGAGACGTCACAGTCGATAATGAAGACGAGGATACCGTCGTTGGCGTCGTGATGACGTTCCTGCAGCAGATAGCGGTTGGTTATTATTTTTGCCAAGTTTATTTTTTCCTTAAAAGGGCCTTCATCCATTGCAAATGTTCAATTCGATGCAATTAATAGAAAGAGTGAAACTCATTTCAACTCTTCGTCGACGTCCTACAGATTTCTCGTCATTCGGAGAAACAAATATTGGATTTATTTTATATATTGGCAGGAACCTCTCATCCATAAGCATATCTACGAAAAAGCAGCTAGAGCAGTGGCAACCTCGGATAAGGCCGAGAGGGAGAAGAAATTGAAGGATCTTCTGAATGAAAGTGACCAAGTCGCCGTAGCAACGCTAGCTTTTCTGATCCAGCATCTCCGGAAGGTTGATCTTTGATCTTTGACCTTTGATCTTCTCAAAAATAGATTCCAGGTCTACGATCACAGTAATCTCAACGGCATGACTCGATCCGTCCTGGCTACCGTATTCACTCCGTTCGTGGTGGGATGGGGAACGAACGGGGACACGAGTTTCTCGATTATGATCGCGTTGCTGAAGCTGGATACGGTACCATGATCACCCCATTCGATCACTAACTGACTTAATTTAAGGCGTTCTGGAGTGAGTGGGTGACGTCAACTTGATTGTTTGTGCAATGAAGAAAACAGAATTTCACGAGTGTAACTGCGTAACACGATTGTAAGGGAGCGATAAAAGGGTGTTTCTGCGTTGCGTCGTTCCCTTCCTCCTTCTTTCTTCCTCCTTCAAAGTTGCTGAATCACCTCGTGTTCGGGAAAGATAGAAACAACAGGGGAATTCGAATAATCGTCTGACTTTCTCATTTCGAAATTGTCTCTCGACGGCCAGATAAGCGAGAAAGCATCGGAAATTGAGAGAGTCAGACAATTTCTTGAAAATTCTCATCGCGCGCTAGGAAAGGTTACGAAATTGGCAAGAAATCTAATGTTTCTGAGTTTCTTGCTGGTCATGTGATTAGAATCTCCTCATGACCTTCTTTATGTGTTGTCGTCTTTTGGATAATGAACTATTATTATATTCTGGTTCCACGGTGCCCTCGAGAGTTTCTGCTACTTGTTTTGTGGTTGTTTGATCTCATCTTGGGTGCATCTCAGAATGTAATTAAGGCGAGATGATGAACGCCAGTTCATACCCGCTGGCACGGTTCCGAACTTTAGAACTTGGTCACTTGGCCAAACCACCACCTGTCTCTCTCCCAATCCCACAGTCTCTCGCCTCCAAACCACCGATCGCTAACTGGTGGCAACCGCCTACCGTATCTCCCCTCTGCCAGAGGAGAGGGACGCACTCTTGAGTGCAATGATCACATAGCACGCTCGCACCCACTTTGACCCCATGTGACCACTTTTTCTCGTTTTTATCTGCTTTTAATTTCGAAATTATTTTGAAAGAACCTGTTCGTATTCCAGATGCAGCTCAAATACCGCAAGATGTCTACCGAAGCGACGCCTTTGCTGGTACTTCTATCTTATCTTATCAATACCAATACAATCGATGAAATCTAATTTTTCGTTTCTTTATTCGATAGATCAAGAAGGATTTCAGTTGCATCAAAATGTCAAGTGCACCCTTCGTCGGCTTCTCGACACCCGCAAATCCGTCTCTAAACCCCCGGCTCGAGGCGCCTACCCCTCCCTCGCGGATGTCTGTCCCCCAAGCGGTCGACGCGTCCCTCCCGTTCTCACGCGACTCGTGCGTGAGATGGAGGCGCATCTGAGGGTGGATGACATCTACAAGCGGTGTACGGACGCGGAGGAGGTAATTACTTTTGCCCCAGGTATGGGGATTACGATAATTATAGTCAGCAGAAGTTCTAAGGAAATGTTATATTGAGCCTGTTCGGAAACGACGGAACCATTACAAGATATTTGTTTCTTTTGTTGCGTGAAAGCGTTGAGGGAAACATTTGCCTACAATTTGCGCAACTCATTTTCTAAATTGTCTACGAGAAATTCTAAAAAAATTTAACTGAATGAACTGGGGATGATCGTGATATCGCATTATTTTAATTATTGAAGGAAAGCGGAACCCAATATCTCAATTTATAGCGTTAGAATTTTTATAGAACGTTTGAAACTCAATCCATTCCTTACAATAACCCTTGTTTCATTCAGGTCGAGACAATCCTTCGCAACATCGACACTGTCGATCTCTCGACTATCGATGCCCACACTCTCGCTGAATGCATCAAGATGTTCCTCTGGCAGATTGAGGTAGGCGTCGTGGGGTTATCACTTCTTGAAAGTATCCTCTTATCCTCTAATCATCCCAATCGATTTCGTAATTTTCTGGCTACTTTATCGAAAAAAAACTTTATCAGCATCTTTTGAAAACTATAAAGTTTGTGTACAAAGTTATCTTTATCATAGGAATTTCTATTAGTAAGTCGGAGGTCCATTATTGAATTTCAGGAGCCCCTGATCCCCTCCACTCATCTCAATACCTTCATCGGAGGGCTCTCAGCAGAGGACAGGGAGGTCGCCCTTCGACGCTGCATTGAGAGTCTCCCAACTGCCAACAGAGACACACTGCTGTTCATGATGGCGCACTGGGGAAAGGTGGATAGTGCTATGTTTTGAGCTTGGCATCCGGGAAGAATTCATTCCTTAGTTCGATCATTGAGCTCCTAGTGTTTGTGTTGGAACACTGGTGCATGAGATCTCTTATGAGGGTCATTTCGATCTTTGAACACACTCTTTTGAGATGTGATAATGAAAGAACACGTACAATTGCTGGGATCTAGTGAAAGCATAACCACCATCCATTCGGTTCCAAAGTCCAGTCCCTCTTGACACACTGGTGTGGGTGTTCCCGATCAGTGTCCCTATTAGGAAACATGATCACTGCAATCATCTCTCTGGATACTCGGTGTCCTAGCCAATCGATAAATCAATACTCAGGTGCTCGGTCACTCCCTGCACAACGGCCTCACCATCGCCTCCCTGGCTACCGTATTCGCTCCCTTCGTGGTGGGATTCAGCAACGAACGCGTATCGATCGACATCACTCAGGCGCTGCTCAGGATTGATTGCTAAATCCCTCAGACCCCTAATAATGTTGTACACCGTCACATATCTTCCTCTGGATAAAACTTTCCTCTTTATCATTGACCTTAGCATCGCTACTCTTTATCAATTGCTCTCGAGAAAGTGCGCACGCTACGATTGACTTTCTCTTCTTCTGACGTCTCTCGATTCTCCCTGATCTCTCGCCGGTCAGACAAAACGAGAGATCATGGGAATCGGAGAGAGTGCTGCTGCATTCCCTTCCCTCTCTAACTGCCCGGATATCTCCCTCCCTCCTTCCCCCAAGGAAAACTCGACCCACTTAGGAGCGCAATATCCAGGGGGGAGATGAGGAGTGAAAGTGAGAGTGGTGGATGAAGAGGAAGGGAGGAGGAGGAGGAGGTAGGGGATAGGGGAATTTGGCCCGATAGAGATCCGCCGTATCTATCTTCTCGTTCACGAACATCCGTGCACTTCAGCCCACTTTGCGCCCATTTTATCGTCAGGGAAGGTTGCTCCTTTCCCTTCGTTCTCTGTACTTATCTGAACCATCGTTAGAAGTTGCAATTTCTCGGTGACCCCCGAGGGGTCGTAAATTCGGGATGCGTTGTGGCCTAGTGAGCTCCAGTGACCTCGCGACGCCAAAACGATAGTGAAATTCATTGTCGGTCGAACGGTCTTTAAGTTCGGCTCAAGTTCGCGAAGTTTGGAGCACGTGCTTACGTCTTTCAGTAGTCAGTGCTGCATGACGCTCGTGACTCGTGAGGCGAATGGTCTTTGGCCTCCCTTCTCATAGGAAAAATAGCCAATAGTTTTATACGACTAGGATCACGCGACTTATAAAAGTCCTCCGGACTGAATTGGCCCCATCATCACTGCACTAGCAGTAATCTCCCGCAGGACGTGCCTTGATTAACGGGATGACCTTTACATTTTACCTGCAACATCAGCACGTATGTCGTTTTTAGAGTCTAG
Source organism: Pristionchus arcanus (assembly GCA_900490705.1). Classification (NCBI taxonomy): domain Eukaryota; kingdom Metazoa; phylum Nematoda; class Chromadorea; order Rhabditida; family Neodiplogasteridae; genus Pristionchus; species Pristionchus arcanus. Next base: position 87,713 of record LS486708.1, read on the forward strand.
TTGATGAGGAAGTAGAGAGCTATTAGGCCCATTTCAATCCGAGTTCTTTTGGCTCCTTGACAGTTCCCTTGTTCCGTTAACCTTTCCCCTTGAAGTTACAATTACAATCCCTCCCCCGGTGGCACGATGCCTATCTGATCCAGGGTATATATTTAGTGCCTGGGAACTCTCTTAGCCCTTCGTTATAGCGCCCGCTGGCTCGTTGTTCTCACTCCGTAATCTCTAGGCGCTAATGCTCAGGATCGTTCCCTCTGGAGGGTCCGCCTCGCACCTCACAAATCCTTCTTGCATTATGATTCGATCGCTCGTGTCCTCTGTTGAATGTGTTGAGTGCTGTGACTTTAGAGAGAAAGATGTATAGCTAATCAACATTGACCATGCAATTTACCCGAGTGGAATATTTCGCATTTTCGTGATATCTTTTGACCGTTTTCAATCACTCCTTTCAGGCTCGGGTGATACCTAGACATGCTCGCCCTTCTCCTCCTTCCCGCAGTCGCCCTCGCCCAGCACTCACCGCTCAACAAAGTCTGGCATGATGCCCTGCCCGGAGTGAGTTTTGATCTTTGGTCTTTGATCTTGGAATTTTTCACTCCCAAATTCCCACTTCCCGGCATCATTAATCCAGTTATCCCCATTGGAATCAGCGCAACTGCAAGAATAAAATTTTGTTGCGAAAATGTTTGAAATCTGCCGATAGATCGGGCGTAGATCTAACAAGCTGTAAGACGCGCATTAGTCATGCTTATTCAACCAGAGGTTTTCAAGCGCCCCGGGGTATCAAGATCCGGGTATCCGTCCCATCCTTTTCTCGCCTAAAAGCCGGTTCTCCGGATTTGACGGGTTTCCTCGCACTTTCCGGCTCTCATCTCTGGGATTGGCGAGGAGGGGTCGGGGAGAAAATCGGATCGATTAGTGGTGAAAGTGAGAAGATAAAGGAGGGCTGTGGATGAGTGGATCTAAGGAACTTGAGCAAACCTGAAGATGAGTGGGTGTGCCATCCATGCATCATGGATCATAACACTCCATAACTTGTTTCGAAAGGGTATCCTCATGAATCACTCATCCCTGAAGTGATTGCGCAAACGATTGGGTGATGAGAAGTTACGAAAGGGATTCGAAAAATCGTTATCTTTTGCACTACATCAATAATTATGAAAGAAAAGAGGCGCCAGTTCAAATTGGGAATTTGCAGGTGCAACCCTTCTGGGAGAAGTACCAGACCGGCCCTCACGGAGTTGTCATCAGAGGATGGCAGTTTTCGCGATGTGCCTCCGAGCAGGTATTGTTTTTTTTCTCTCTACATCGCTGACTGGACAACTTTGTTGACCAGCGATTCATCACTTATGTGATCGCTGAAACGTAACCTATCATCGGAAATGAAACATCGGGACGGTCGATAAATGAATATTTGCAGTGGACCGACTACGTCGTGAACGTCTCCAACATTGTGATCTGGCCCGACTACCCACGATTCCCCGGTCCCATCTTCTTCAACGTAACCATGGACGTGTCCGAGAACCTGCCCGTCGATAAGATCGAGATGGATCTGGAGGTACCGTATCCTACCGTACGCCTACCGTATACCTGAATCGATAACTGACTTTAATAATAGATTTTCAGGTCAGACACGCCGTGACGAACAAGCAGGGCTCGAAGGGCTGGCAGGTGATTCCGTGCCAGGGATGGAACATCGTAGACGGATGTGATGGAGTCGGATCTTGGTGAGGATTTGAATCTCCCGCCAATACTAATGAAAATGTTGATAACTTGGACAATTTTGCATTACGTCAATAATTCCTACAAAATATAGGCGCGAATTCAAAAAAAATTCAAATTTGCAGCCGTTACTGCGACATGCTGGACAAGTGCAATGAGGCTGTGCAGGGCGCCGGCAAGTACGTCACCGACCGCAAGGCGCTCGGATTCATCAAGTGAGTGGTTGATCTTTGATCTTTGTAGTTTGTAGTCTGATCTATGATCTATGATCTTTGATCTTTCCAGGGAGAACAAGTTGTGCCCGCCTCCCAAGGGACACTGGACGATGACTTTCTCGAAGGTGTTCTCATCGGAAGATCTGCCCAAGTCATTCTTCGGTCCTCTGCAGTCGGTGAGATCTAACTACAAACTACAAAGTACAAAGATCAAAGATCAATGTGTAATTTTGCAGAACGAGTACTGGCTGACGTTCTCCTTCACCGACGGCAACGACAAGAAGCTGGGCTGCGCCCGACTCTGGGTCGACGTGTGCAAGTACCATCTCCAAGTGGGCTAGAATTTGAATTTTATTGATTCCCGCCTACTATTTGCCATTTTCAAAAGTCTCTACATGAACGCATCGAAAATTTTAAATTTTTTGAAATATTTTGAAAATTTAAAAGTTCTTGTCGATTTTCGACAGGGGAGCTAAAATAAGTGAGATTGTGGCGCGAGATTCAAATTTGAATTATTTACAGGACAAGCAGCAGAAGTGTCTGCGCGACCCGAACGCCTTCAAGAACTTCATCAACGAGATCTCCTCGCAGGCCGAGCAGATCCGCAACAGAGGATAATCCGCCCCCTTTGATCTTTGATCTTTACTCTACTCTCGGATGTTTACAGCAATACCTTACATCTTTCGTATCATTCCTTCACCAGAAAACGGGCAAATTTCGTATGTTTCGAGACGCTCATGATCATTTTTCAAGCTGATTTCATGATTTCAATGTCTGAATAAAAGCCATTTTTTATTGGTTCTCGAGCTCTTACATCATACGTACAACAAGGACCGAATTCGTAAAATCGGGTCAGAAATGGGTTCAATCAGAACCTCTTGGACCAATTACATCGTATTCCAAAACGCTTCATCTTTTTTTTTCCTTCAACAATCTTCACCAAATGGTCAAAATTCAGAATCGCTTTCCAGCTCTAAATTGCGAATTTCTCGAGAATACACAGCAGTGGATGAATCACATCAAAATTCCTCCTTAGATACTGTTTGGTTCTTCCTTTTATACGGCTTCTTTTTTCACTCGTGATCAAGTGCTTCCCAACTTTTTCCAATTTCGATATTGAACATTCATCCTCTGGATTATGGCAGGTGGAGTGAAGATTTCGCCTCTTCATTTTTCGTACTCTCTTGACTCTCTTACTGTGGGAATGCAAGGAATGAAGAGACGGATTCTTCTTCATGTCAGTCTTACTCTGGAATCAGGGATAAGTCCCTCCCGTCTTACCCGTACAGTGTGACCAACTCTATATATTTACTATGATATTTTTCCAGTACAATATCATTCTTTCCCCGTGGCCTCCAAAGGAGCAAGCCAGAGTAGTCCAAAGTCAACACCCTCAGTCTCCCCTCCTCTCGCCCTCTCCTAAGGATCGGTGCTAATTAAAATGCGGTGGAAGACTGAGAGTGCCTCCTTCTCTCTCCATTTCACATGAATTCTCGTCTATGTCTGTCCGTACTCTCTTCATTCTTGCACTCTTTTCTTATTTGAATGAGTGACCTCATGATTCTCGTTGCTCGGGGCAACTACTAATGCCTTTCCTCCCTTCTTATTGAGAAGCATCTCTTTCTCTGCTTTCTTAGACATTCGTACTATTTGCCAATGTTAGTGGAAGTTAGCGCGCAGTTTTTCGTGGGAAAGTAGGCATTTCTTTGAAGCTTGGAAGTCGATACGTTTGCTACCTATGTAGGAAGTAGATTTTGAAACATCACACGCTTCACCACTCTTCTAAATTGCTACCCTAGAAAAGTTCAACCTAGATACCCTATCCGATTTGCAATTAGGGATCATTTCGGCCATAGGCAGCTCTTGACCGGGCTCCGCAGTCTTCCCTTCGACAAACAATAAGCCACAAGACCTCGAGACTGACTCCTCTCTATCCTCCCTCTATCCACCCCCCTGCATACTCCCCCTTCATCTCTCCTCTCTATCTATCCCATCACATCAGTAAAAGAGGGGAGGGCGAGATCCATAATCTCGATAATAGTAATAGTGGGGAGATGGGATCGCGGGCGGGGAGGCCTGCTAGGGGGAAGGGTTTGAGAACTGTTTTGCTACTTCTAGGTAGCGCCTGTCGGAATACTGTTTCTTGGGAATGATTCATAGCGATATGATATGTAATTGTATGATGTCTGACTCTCTAATCTCGAAATGCGCTCTGTCATAGCGAGATAGTGTGGAAAATTGAGAGAGTCGGATCATTTCTCCGTTTCTTTTGGTTCACTTCCTGGTCCATTGTAAATATTCTTGACCTTGTATCACTATTCGGTTTGATAAGGAAAACTGTCTGCTTCAGAACGCAAATAATACAAGCCCGTTGTTATATTTCGGTGATTCTCGGGAACCCTGAAATTGAGTGTGCCCATTTTTAACAATGTTGCGAAAAGTGTGCATCTGTGATATTCATACGCATGAATTGCTTCTCTCTTTCTCCTTTCCCTTCTTCTTTCTTCTCACCACACGATTTCATTGCGTGTTTCGTGCTGATTCGACGTGCGAAAATTTTCATAATCCCCCGTTTCATCTCTCGTTTCCAGCAGGGGCGCAATGCTCTGCATAGGCGAGGGAATCCCATACGACTTCCGCTCACTGGAGACTATACTACTCGATGTGCGTTTATTTTATTAATTAATTAACAAATAAATTTGCAATAATAAAAATAATTTTCATGAGCACAGAGCGTAAATATTTTAAAAGGCCGCGCAGTGTGTTGCGTGCGGCTTGGCGCGATTTCTGTAATTAGCACGCGGCGACTTCTCTGCACTAGATCAAACGCGTCGTGCTTCCATGATCAATCGGTCTTTTGAACTCATTTATCCCTTGTTTCCTGGGCGGGTATCGATCGATACGACCCTCTTGACATGCCCCGACGTCGTCGTTATAATTACCTTCGTTTTCCGGCGTGTCAGGGCGGCGCAAACTTCATTTTATCCCACCTCTAGCTAGAGTGGCTTCGTTGGCTCTCTGTTTCTCGTCGAAGCGATCTATCTTTATCCCACACTTGCAGCCCAGGATGAGCCAGCAGACGGATAGTAGTAGTGGGGAATCGTCGCCCGAGCAGACCGCACCACCTCCTCCCGGGTTCACCACAGACACAGACGTGAGTGTTTGCACTACTTTTTGCTCTAGTCTGCCCTAGTTGTCGGCCTTTCACTCATTTCCTTAGGCGCTTGGATTTGGAACTATAATAAATCACAATATTAGACAAGTAAAACGGAAGAATGACGAATTAATTAATTTTAAAGAATAATTCCAATCAATAATTTCCCCTGATTCAGGACGCATCCTCGCTGCTCGACGGCCGCACTCCAGTTCCATCGATGGCAATGATTCCCGATGAGGACGCGCTCAGCTTCGTCCCCGAGATGGACTTCCAGGCTAGTATTTTTATTCGGTCGCAATTTATTGCTGTCAACCAGGGATGTGCAAAAATTTGTTCGATCTTTCATTTCGCCATATTTTCTCGATCTTAATGACCAGCGAGTGAGCTTTGCGAAATGAGAGGTTGTGAAAATTTTGCATACCTTTTGTTGCCAAGACCTCAGCCTCTCCTATTATTCTTACTCGATAATCTATCACGAATGGTAGGAAAGTTAGGGTACTTTTAAAAGTATTTTTTAGTGAATAATCAATTTTAGATCTCGTCGATCGGAGGCGGTAGTGTCTACTCGGACTACTACGATCGCATCCGAGAGGACGCGGAATGGGACGAGATGGGACACATGACCTACGTGCCTCTTTACAGTGAGTAATATATTGATTAGATAATCTATATTGTGCCACTTACTCCTTGACGTAATAGTAGTTTTTTTTATTGTTTTGATACAAAATTGTTTCTCCTTGCAGATACTTCTTGAACATTCTCTCCCCAGTTATGTTTACCCAATTTCACGGATGCATCCATCATGCCGTTCGATTGTTTGAACAGCGCATTGAGTGGGGATGCGCTTGTGCGTGGATAGTTTATGGGATGGGAACGGTTTTTATTGTCCCTCCTGGATGTGATGTTCTTCAGTGAAAGTAATCAGTCAATCGATAAGGGGCTACACTCTTGTCAATATACGACGCCTGTTGATTAGAAAATAAACGCCATAGTTATAAGATTCCAATATTAGCAACAATGGTTTTAAAAAAAACTATAACTGATAATTTGCAGCCCATCGCACCTCACATGGTTCGTTCTCATCAGACAGACTGTCCTCTGAAGGATCTGTCTCGCCCACTCTTCCCTCGCCCATTGGCGACCATCTCAAGGTTTATTTACTAATTATTTTAATAGCTACAAAAATATATAGGCAAATGTTACACTATGAAGAAATAATTGACTAGGGCTGACAAATATTTTGGTTACTTTGTGCTTCAAAGAAAATTTATGTTTGGTGAAACTTGGACAATTTAGTAGTAATCAATTCAATGTTGATCATAATTCCATTCGCTTCTCTCGAACACATTGTGCCATGTTTCTAGTAAGCCACAATGTGCTTCTGTGTTTCAAATGGTAAATGCATTCACGACCACTGCTTTACTGGCGTTGAGATAGATGGTTAAGTTGGAAATAATAACTAATTCAACATTTTAAAATAGCTATAAACATAATATTCAGGCGAAACGTGATTCCTCCTCGTCTATCCAGTTTCCCATCGTGCCGGGCGCGCCCCAGGCCTTCCCCGATCCATTCGCAGAGGTATTGATTTTAATTATCATCGTTATCATTATTATTTATTCAACTTTTAATTTGTTGGAGTACAACTCATGTCGAATTATATCCTAGGTTGAAAATAGCTGAATAATGAAATTCGAGTTTCTTGCGCGACGCTTTCGGGCTTCAGATGTTGAGTAAATATGATTGTGTTTGCACATTATAATGAGACCGAAGTACCGGTTAAAAATAATGTAGTAATTATTCTTTATACGTTATAAATGATTCGTATTTTTTCTCATTAATAATTTCCTTGCAGCGCGCTCGTGAGGGCTACGGTAACAACAACAACAACAACAACAATCGCAGTGGTGGCGCCAAGCCCTACGCGACCATCATGGAGCCCAAGACGGACTACGGTAAGTACACGCTGATTTCCTAACGTCATTTGTCTTCTTGCCTCGAGCTTCGATCACAAATTGTTCGGATGGGGATTCTTCCCTCACCTGATACTCTCAAAACCCAAATGCTTCTTGTCCCTCGATTGATTCAAAAATGTATCGCCCCCCTATTCAGGCTTGACTGCCGGTGGCGGTGAGTACGGTAGCAGCAGTCAGGACAGTCAGACGGACGTGTTCGGAGGCAGTCAGGAGAGCCTCAACCAGGGATACGGTGGTCAGTTTGCGATCGATGACTGATTTATTTTGGAGGGAATATTACTTATTCAAACATTTGTATTTATTACTCGCGATGTTTTTCTGGGAGTCTTCAGATCATTATGAAACCCAATATTTGCAGGCTACGAGTTTGGCAGCAGCGAGTACGGTAGAGGAGGATACGGTAGACAGCAGCAGCAGAGACAGGGACACAATGGAGGAGGTGGAGGAAGGATGGCTGCCACGGGCTCCCGCAGACAGCACTACTCCAGTGTGGGCAGTGGATACGGTCTGTTTTCATTTAATAGCAGGCAATGTGAAAATTATCGAAAATAGAAGTTTCATAGTAAGTTATGGAGCTAGTGAAACCGAGTGAAGGGCTGTATTTCTTTAGTAAATGTAAATGTAATAGTAAATGGCACAACATTAGTGTGAATATTTGGAAGAGGAGATCCAACAGCATTGAAGCTACATGTGAATTGATGGTTTATGACGCTAGTGAAACAAAGTATTCGCAAGTTGGAATAACTACTACAGTGGAGGCGTTGAAGATGAAACGGACGAATGAAGTATCGTTGATGACGATTCTTAATATAAAAATAAGGCTTGCATTTGCAGGTAGCAACGGGTACTCCGACTACGCGACGAGCTACTCGTACGATCAGACGAGCTACGATAGCTGGAGGGGTGAGTAGAGATTGATTTTATTGTTTGGAAAGTTGAAATCTCAAATCGTCTCAATGAATGTGCGAGTTTCACGTTCCACCCATTCCATACATTCGGTGTCTCTGGCATTTTGCTAATATCTTGTGGTTACCCGTTTTAAAAAATCCCAAATAATTTCTGCTCACTGGTGTTTCAATTGGTTTATACATTCGGTGCCTCTGGCTTTATGACAATATTGCTGTGTTATTCGTCCATAAAAATAATTTTCAGTATTTTGTTCCGGATTCTTTGGTGTTTCAAATGCTCTATGAATCAGCGACTTTGACGTTTTGGCAATCAAACTTCGCCTTTGTTTGCAACAAAAATATTATTAATAATTATTCTTTTAAGGCGACGCGTTCGAGTCGACGAACAAGTACGGCGGGCCGATCAACGGAGGCGGCGGAAGTGGCAGCGTGAGCAGCTACGGCCAGTACGGCAACAGCCGTCCGTCGTCGATGGCCGCGCCCATCGCTGCGCAGCAGCCCCCCGCAGGCCCGCTGCCCACCGCCTTCTCGAGGGCCAATATAAATGATGTGAGTGAAACGGGGAAGAGATGTGAGATGAATAGATGCGGAATAGTGGACTTTTATTATTGTAGTGTGCGTAAAATTGGGGGGGGGGGGTGAGTTTCAACTAGCCTATGTGTTCAGGCCGTTTTTGGTGCTCGCAATAGTCGACCGATTTCAGATTATCACAAACCATGTCAGGAAACTGTGTTTATCAAAAATGTTGGGTTGAACGAGATGGCAATGGAATCAAAATAATAATAATTCCCCTTTCAAGACACATTCCCGTTTCAGGAGCAGAAGAACAACCTGATGGCGAACCTCGCCCGTCTCTGCAACCAGAGATCGTACTAGATGCCGGCACCCGGCTCGTCGATGACGTCATCTGTCGACACACACACCGTAACCCATCCCCGTACCACACCACACCCGTTTGTGCCTCCACCTCCTCATGTCTGGTTCTCGATTTTAATGGCTAACCACCCCCGTTTAACACTCGCGTGTGTCCTTCATCTCTGCCCTTTGCCAAAAGGCGACATAACACACCATATTTCCCTCCTAGCTACTAGTGAATTATTGTCTACCCGGTCGTTTAATCAGTCAGTATTTGTAGTCTGTTCGATTGCTAGTTTCATCCACTCATGTTATCTCACCCCTTCTCCTTTCTCTGGGTATAACCTTCAGTAAGCACAATTGTCTCTCGGGCTTCACTCCCACTAGTCTCGCCATCGCATTGTCTCGCTATTCGTAGTCCCTTCGCTAACTAGTCGCCATCGCTATTCGTCCCTACCTCTCCCCCACACTTAACTTTGCCCCCTCAGAGTCATTCGATGATTCAAACCATGTGATCTACCGTAGTAGGTACCGTATTCTCCCGTTGAGCCTCTCAGGGCCCCTACACACAGTCAGAAACACGTACATATCTATTCCGATAGATGCTTGCGCTTCTGCTGATTCGCACTTCCTTTTCAGTAGTATTCCACTTGCTCGGGCATAGAAGTGATCTGTCTTAGGTACTTTCACCCACTTTTCACCCATAATACGCGGTAATAATCGTCTGTAAACTAACACAAACGGCCTACCGTTGTTAATCTGTGATCAGAAGCTCTAATTATCTTACCACTTCGTATTATCATTAACCAATTGTTGTTTGTTGTCAGCACTTTCTCATAATTGTCGTGGTAATCTCTCCTATTATCAAGTTGTTTTACTCTACCCTAGTGGGTTGTCTAGCCTTGTTTGTCGTTTCGCTCGCGCTATATTGCTTATTCGTCTCATTAATAAGTTGTCGTGTAACCGCCCAGTTTAGCAGATACTTTCCGTACCCTTTGTCTATGCCGTGACCAATCCTTCTCATTCTTACTTTAAACACCCCCGCCAATTCACATGTATGCTCCACAGCACAAGTATGTCCCATCGTACAAGTACAAGCCTCTCGCTTCTCTCCTCTCAATCATCAACCGATGATCCTGATCTCGAACAGAAGTTTATACCGTATACCACCACTTTTCTCCCGTCTGCGTGTATCGTAATGCTAATAAGTCAACTGCTGCAATTCAAAATTTATCTCTTGCTCTCCAATCATTCCTACATTTTCTAGCCCCTAATGCAATGTGTGTTTCATACAGTCTTTCAAATTGTTCCGATTCTTTAACCTATACTGTCCTGCGAGCGAATCATTATCTTTGTGATGCAATCCATTCATAACTCTGGTGTTTCTCTTTAATGTGGCGATAAAATTGTGAAAAAGAAGACGATCTGATCTACACGAAACGTGTTTATCGATTGGTTAAGTCGGCCACTGAATGGTTACTACTACTGTCTCCAGATGCGTTTGCCGTTGATGAGCACTTCCTGAAGGGAAAATATGATTAGTACGGTAGTTACAGTATTCTTGAGTACGGTATCGATATCGGGGGTACAGGAATTGATGGCTACGGTATCCTAGAATACTGTATCGAATATTCTAGATACGGTTATCGATGACTTCAGTATCCTGCCGTACCTTGGGCTTGAGCGGGGAGCGGGACTCGCCGAATCCCTGGCCAGGCGGGCCGCGCACACGGAAGTTGAAGCAGAGATCGATCTGAGAAATTTGATCTTTGATCTTTGGCCTCTGGAATTATCGATTACCTCGATGTTTCCGTGCGCCTGCACCGTCTCGATGACCATGTCGGGACTGTTGTCGATGGCTGAAGAGGATACGGTAGCAATGTGTGGGACACGGTACCAGAAGGATGTGGTATCCGAGGGTAACGGTATCAGCCGAGTTCGGTATTCGTCGGGTTACGATATCCGAGGGTAACGGTATTAGATGGGTACGGTATCCAAGGGTTACGGTAGAAACCGGTGATACAGTATCCAGGGTACTACCGTACTTACCGGCGACGGAATTGCGCTTGGCGGCCTTGAGTGTCTCAGGGGAGAGAGTGCGAGCGTTGACTGAATGTGAGACTGGTCAGTCGAAAAAATATTTGCCGAAGTCACAAATGAATAGTTTAGATTGACGATAGTCAGCATTAGTAGATAGTAAAGGCCAACAATTTGTTCCTTGTATTCATAATGCAGCCAAAAAGGTGGTTGGACTACTCTACAGTTTCTAACTCACCCTTGGACGAGTTGAGCTCCTTCGATGACTTGGAAGAATTGTTCGAGAGCGGACGAGAGGCGAGAGAACGATGAGTCGAGACATCTGATCATTATCGATTAGTTATCGATTGGCCTACCGTAATACTTCCAATCTACCGTAATCACTCACTGCAGGTAGGCTTTGCAGGACGACGACGAGAGTTGCTGCGGGACTTGGAGGATGCCGACTTGGCTTCGCGATGAAGCTCCTCTGGAGTACAGTAGGTTACGGTATTGATTACGGTAGGATTACGGTATCTCCCTTACTCTGGCTACGCAACGCCGGCGACTTAATCGACTTCTGCGCCTCACGAGACGAGCGAGCAGCCTGGATACGGTAGGTTACATTGGTCGGTTACGGTAGTCCTACCGCAGTCTTGACGCTCGTGGCGGTGGGCGCCGCAATGCGAATCGGTGTCTGCTTCTGAATGATTACAGTAGTCCAGGGTGCGGAAGCTACCGTATACCTGATCCGAGGTACGGTACGGCCATCCTTTGGGCGTGTCGGGAGTGAACGGGCGCACGGCTGCACGGTCAGCGCGAGGAGGCGATCTGACAGAAGGATTACGGTAGTCACACCACGAGAGTGTGTCCAACCTCTTCGACGATTTGACGTCGGGCGAGATGGCAGTACTTGCGGCAGGCGAACGAGTCGAGACTGAAGGAACAGGTACGGTAGGCACACCATGGTGTACACCACTGGTGCACCAGTGTAACTTACGCCCTGCAGCCGTGCGCAGCGGAGTCTTCGCCATGGACTTGGCGGCGGTCGATTTGCGAGGTCCTGGCAATTCGGAATGTTCACTCTTGCACTTGGCACTAAGCTCACCACGCGACGCACTCGACGACTTGCTCGAGAAATCACCAGAACGGCCCGTAATCGTGGCTGAAAAGGGGAGAATACGGTAGGAAGGGTTACGGTAGTCAAGACATACTGGGAGTCTCGCTGGCAGACTTGTGCGCGCTGCGAAGGTTCTTGCCTGGAATTGTAAGGGTACGGTAGCTGGGGTCACTGTACTCACGGCAGGGAGTCTTGTTCGGCTCCGTTGCCCAGCTCTTGTTCGATGCGAACGAGCGAGCAGAAGTGGTCGCTGAATGGGTACGGTAGGTTAGGTAGTACGGTAGTTAGTAGTTCGGCCGGTCAGATTCATTACCGAGCGAGCTCTGCGACTGCGACTTGTGGTGCGAGCGGCTGATCGAATCCTTGCGAGAGGCGGCTCCTACACGGAATACATGAGGTACGGTAACCGTGGGAGATACCGTACTCTTCGAGGAGTTGGCCTCGTTGACGCCGGCAGACGGACCACCGTACTGCGAGCGAGCAGTGCGAACCGACTCTGGGAAGGGGATACGGTAAGTTACGGTAGGATACGGTAGACATACTCTCGGACTTGCTTGCTGGCGAACGGGAAGTCTTCAGCGAGGTGTCACCCATCGCCGTACGCTCCGACAGAGTGCGAGTACGACCTGAAAGAGATCAAAGATCAGATTGAAGAGATCAAAGATCAATACTCCATACCCGGCGAGATGTTGCGTGCCGTGTTCACGCCGCTGGTGCCGAAGAGAATGGGACGAGCGATGTGCGGAGTGTCTGCAAGAGATCAAAGATCAACCCAGATAAAGATCAACGATCAACTCACACTTCTGGCTCTGGTCGACGAGCTCCACAGTCTGCTCGGCGGGATCGCGCTCGCACGGAAGCGGCGGATAGTCTGGAAAGGAGTACTGTAGAGAGGATACGGTATCTACCGTACCTGGATCGTAGTAGGGCGCCTGCTGGTTGGAGGCGACAAGGGGACGCGCCGGCGAGCGACCTGACGAGGGGATACGGTAGGCGAGAAGTGGGTCGGACATCATTACCGGTTCTCGACGAGCGAGCGGCCGGTGAGATAGTGCGGGCCGTAGAGACGGAGGTCGTCGGGGCGGTCACTGAGATACGGTAGGTTACGGTAAGTACGGTAGGTCAATCGATTACTCGAGTTGGTGCGCTGCCGCAGGTCAATCTCGTAGTTGGCCGTGGCGGTGTGCAACGTAGAGCAGCTGAAGAGAGGTGAAAGATCAAAGATCAGAGATCAAAGACCAACCCGCCCTTGGGCTTGCGAGCCTTCTTGGGCGTGGCGCGGCCACTGAGTGCCGTGTTCACGTCCGAACGAGTGACACGGGCGGGAGATTGAGAGACCGCACTGAAGAGAAGGAGGGTACGGTAGATGAGGGGTACTGTAGGGTGGACAGGAGTACGGTAGGTTCGAGAATGTTGTGAGATAGAGAGGTATGTAGAGGTGTATCATGTGTACCGATAGTACAGTAAGATGGGTGGCATGGTGTACGGTATCCATTACCGTACCGCTGTTCACGGAGGCGAGCAGAGCGTCCGCTGTGTTCGAGGCCGGTGCGGACGTCGGGCGAGCGAGCGGCCGCCGTACGAACGGACGACTGGGCGGGCGAGGCTGAGATACGGTAGGATTACGGTAGGTTAGAGCTATCGATAAGTGAGATCTTTGTTAGGCTGCAAACAGTGTATCCGTTCAAAAAGTAGTCAAATGACGTCGATAATGTATGGGCAGACTACTGTAAGGCTACCGTACCACCAGTCGCCGTGCGCACTCCAGTCGAGCTGCCGGCCGCCTTCAGAGGGCTCACGAGCGGACGTCCTTGACCTGCAATCATGACCCTCGGCTCGCTCCACCGAACTACCGTAACCTGAGAAGGCCTGGAAGGAGCTGGAGGCGGAGGCGCCGCGCTTGGGCGTGGTTTGAGCGGCTGACGATTGGGGTACGAACAGGCGATTGCGAGGGTCGGACGAATTGCGCAGGGCTGCAATCAGGTTACGGTAGTTTGAGGATACGGTAGATTACGGTATCCGTACTTTGGAGCGCACGCGCCGTCGACGTGGTGATCTCCTCAGCTTCGCGGTCCGCCTGCAACGGGGTACGGTAGGCGATCGATCGATGAGGATACGGTAGAGATACCGTACCTGTGAGAGACGATTGGTGGCGGGCACGATGCGGGGCTGACTCGAGGGCGCCACACCGGCCCAGGCGTCCCGAGGCGACTGAGTCACGGGCGGAGGCACACTGAAGGATACGGTAGGTTACGGTAGGATGGAGGAGTACGGTAGTACCGAGAGATTCTGGCATCCGTCAGGGATTCAGTCTCGACGGCGGTGCGACACTCATCCTGGAAGGAATACGGTAGAAAGATTACGGTAAGATACGGTAGATACCGTACCGCTTCGAGGTACTCCGATTCCTCCTTCTTGACGCGACGAGAGGGCGTGGAGGGCTTATTGTCTTTTGGATCCATGGTTAGCTGGAAGAGGGGTACAGTAGGAGGTATCCGGGGGTATCCAGGGAGTATCCAGGGTTCCTCACCTTGTAAAGGAACACACGTTTCGTGTGAGAGCTGTACACACTGAACCGTCCCGTGTGAGTAGGGGAGTAGAAAGTGAGAGGAGGACAGACGAAGAGGGAGTGAGAGGAGAGAATAGGGGTATGTAAATGACATCTACATTTTATTTCTTGCAGATTAAATTAAATTTTTGTGAACAATTTGATCTGAAAATAAGATATATTTTAAATATATTTGTATAAAAATTCAAACTAATAAACCAGTTCGTGAGCGCGAACCAAATACAGTACCTCAAAACTCGTAAGCCGTTTGCGACTCTCGGCAAAAGATATTTTCAAATGTATACTTTATCGATTTTTCGCTTTATATGTTGTTAAATTGTTTTACAATTGTTCCTATCGTGTTCCTCGATATCGTTTATATTAGATCGATGCTATTCTGAGCAAATTTCTCTCCAAAATCACCTGGATTCGGCCAATTAACAAAATTTCGCCCATTGCAGCGATGGACGGAGGCACTCAGGTCACTATCCGCTTCCAAGCCGAGGACGGCAATGTCCTGGGCGACTCGGGCATTCTGCTGCCCTCGACGTCGACGACCAACCAGCTCCAGATACTCGCCAATCAGCTGCTAGAGGTGAGAAACGCTGATTTAAATGATAGAAACCAACTTTTAACCAGGATTTGCCTGGAAATATTTCTTATATGTTTATTGGCAAGTCTTAATAAGCTTTGCTTAATGTCCTCACGGTAAACAAAGTCGTAATCGCCGTCCTCAGAGCACTTTCATGATTGCGTCATTCAGCGCAACATGTTTCTTGATTCCGTCCTAGTTAATTCGAAGCTTTTCTTGTTCTCCCCCCGTTTGTAAACTCATGCAATTCTCTAGTGCGACCATTGTTACTATCCCCGCCTTATATAGGCGAAAATATGAGGAGTTGGGAATTTATTGTAAAAGTTCTTCTACCTAATGCAGGGGTTTGGGTTTTTTTGCATCTTTGTCTCATCCTTTTGTATATTTTTCATGGTATGTTGTCCTGATCCTTTCTCATTCCAGCAAAGCGACGATCCGGTGCCGATCGCCTTCTACACGGAGGATGGCACGGAGATCGTGGACACCATCGAGAAGAGCGTCAAGATCGATGTTGAGAAGGTGAGGGATTAGTTTTAAATCTTACAATTAGAAGATCTTCCGGTATACGATCAAGGTTATGGGGAAGCACACAAACATGATTGATCAGTGAAGCCAGAATTTGTCTGGTTTATAAATTTAAAGGATCGATGTGGAGAAGATCCGTGGAATACAAATTTAATGGACTAGTGAAATTCGTTTAGTTCTGAAGTCTGATGGATAGATGTCAAAAAATGATGAGTTTTTTCGGTCTAGGCCTTCCGCTACGATCCGAGTTCCTATACAGCTTGGTGAAACGAGTGATGTCTGAAATTGCCTATTTGCAAATCGAAATAGAGAGGTGGGCACCGGACTAGGAAAGGAGAACAGTTTAGAATTTACTGTGTCAATCGATGCCAAGAAAACGAGCGTGTTTTTAGACGACGGCAACTCTGCATCATTGGGATGATTAGTTCTCGCACAAACATAAAAGCTGCTCGAAACAAGAAATTGCCTATTTGCAAATCGAAATATTTTTTTCTGATGCGCTCAACACGGCAGAATAAGTTATTATGCGCTGAGACTCAAACGTAGCCAGGATGAAACTGAAATTCATTGTTTGTCGACATGATCACTTCGTTATGATCTGAAGGTGATATGAATGAGAAATGGAAGGCAACCAACAAAGTCGTCAACGATTACAAACTAAATATCCTTATTTGTAAATGAGTAATAAATTAATCTCCACAAATTGCAGACGATGACGATCGTCTATCAGCCTCAAGCGGTGTTCCGCGTGTCGCCCGTCACTCGATGCAGCTCCTCCTTGCCCGGGCACGATCAACCAGTGATCAATGCATTGTTCAGTCCCGATGGAAGGTGAGGGGATAAGATTGACCAAAGTATGATTAATTGTTATTTTTTTAGTACATTTACCTCGTAGTATATTTTAACAAACTAATCAAGCTGTTTCACTCATCGAATTCAAAATCCCTTGTCTAGATCGGCTGAAACATCAACGAACCCATGCGCAATCTTTCTTTAGAATTTTTGAGAGATTAGGTGTCAGGGGAATCGATTAATACTACTTTTTAATTGTATTTGATTTAATCTTATAATTGCAGGAGTCTGGCATCCGGGTCGGGCGACACGACTGTGCGCATCTGGGACCTGGACACGGAACTGCCGCTGTACACGTGCAAGGTTAGCATATTTCATCGATTAAGCTGACTGTATTGATTAACGAAAAGACGTCACCTTATGTAGACAGATTGAAACCGGAAAAGAGTAGTTTTCATTCACATGCAAGGTTAGAATATAAATTTTGTTGTTTTTTATCCTGTTCGGAGTACAAATCAGCAATACTAGTTTCTCTTGACATATCATTGAAGCTTGTATTCACCAGGATGAAACCATTGAAGTACTGGGTGCTCCTAGTTATCACCTTCACCGCTGCTGACTGATATCCTGCTGAACTTGCTGATATCCTTATTCTTTATTCCGCCGATTATAAAAGAGTACGGTTTTGAGTGCAAATGGGGAGAAACTGATTGGAAACGACAAACGAGAACATCTCAAATTTTTCCAAAGGTATTATATTCAATAATTCTGCAGGCGCACGCCAACTGGGTGCTGGTCATCTCGTGGTCGCCCGATGCGACGAAGATCGCTTCCGCGGATAAGGATGGAAAGGTAAGAGGGATATGAGGGATGGGTGAAACATGTATTCTCGGGATATGCGGTTTCTTACAAGTGTTAGTGAAAGGTTTGGTGATGGCTTGTAATAAGTGAGCGCCCGTGATGTTTGCGTTTCGGGAAATTCTTTTCTAAGTCGGAATTTTTTCCTGGGGGGTAGTGTAGGTTTGCCTTCTTAGTATTTCAAAATCAACTATGAACAATACGACTGCTTTCTTGGAATAGCTTTGGGTAATAATATACTCTCATCATTAATTTAATTCGTCAGATCAATCTATGGGATCCCTCCACTGGCAAGCAGATCGGGAAGACGATGGCTGCGCACAAGCAGTGGATCACCTCCCTCGCATGGCAGCCACTCCACAATGATGCCAGTTGCAGGTAAGTGATGTGGGAGTGAAGCATGAAATGGGCTGCTCGGGTGCCTTGCGATGGTCTTGGTCGCTGATGCCAGCTTGGATGCTACTTTGCGCTTTGATAATATGTAGAAAAGGAGGCAAATGGTAAATCAAGAAATGTCGAATTTCGCGTGGCAAATCCTTGTTCCACAGAATTATTATGACCTTTTGAAATCTGAATGCTTTGATATATCTGATTTGAATACGTAAAACAATCATTTTGCCAACACTTTATGCATAATTGAGGCTTGTTGTATTTGCGTTTCCCGGCTGCTATCAAAGGATGGGTTAATGTAAATGGCCAATTCGTCCTCGACTAGACTAGTATAATTAATCTCGATGTTGACAGACTGCTCGCTTCGGCCGGAAAGGACGCGGTCATCCGCATCTGGGACACGGCCACGTACTCGGTGAGTGGGAGGGGGGGGGGTTTATTGATCTTACTGGATTTATCGATTTTCTGAAGTCCGAAATATCGGGGAGGGAGGAATTCATTTATGGATTTTCTAAGTTGCGTCTCGAAATGATTTGAATATCGACCCTGCGACATTCACGTTCTGTCATCATCATTAGAATCGGTGTATTGTTTCTGTCTCAATACGTGACCGTTGTCCGGTAACTAAAAATCAAACAAAACTAATTACGAACCCCCGCGACATTCGCGCTCTATCATTTACTTTCGGTGTCGTGCAATTATGATTCCATAATAATGCAACCATCCCGTGTTCTAAAATAAGATATCTATGTTCAAAGTTAGCACAGCTAAATTCCATTCCATTTTTGTATTAGTAAGAATAAGTTGCTCTCTACAGGTGGTCCGCTGCCTGAACGGCCACACGGCCAGCATCACGAGCATCAAGTGGGGAGGAGAGGGACTCATCTACTCCGGATCACAGGTACGGTAGATACTGTGGGCTAATTGAGAGTTAGGGTTTGCTAATCAACGGTTACGGTTACGACTACCTATTTATTGTTTTCCTTCTTTCGTCTGTTTTCCTTAAGGGCGTTGTTTTTTATATAAATAATTCTTATTATTTATTTCACACCATTCAGGACCGAACGGTGAAGGTGTTCCGGGCGGCCGACGGGACGCTGTGCAGGAATCTCACTGGTGAGTGGGTTAATTAGTTTCAGGAGCAAGGTACCACTGGGAAGAATCGGAACCAGTGTGGATGTAAGAAGTGCGAAGCGGGGAAGGCGCGGGAGAATTTGTACAAGCTGATAAAGAGGCCTTTTAGTTGTAGTAACAGACACAACAACACAGAATAACCGAGCATTGTTTACATTCATAGAGTTGTATAGAGCATGCAACGGAAATTGTGCTGGAATAGTTTTGTTTGAAAGAAGTCAACGCCAGATCTATTAGAAACCCATGCACACTTGCGTATTTGGAGATACCGCGAAGCAGTGACTGTTCGGGAGAATTTTTGTTAAAATTTTTGTAAATTGTAAAGCTGGGAACTAGAACACGGAATACAAAAAGATGTGATATTTTGTGAGTTAGTTCCTATTACATACGCTTCTTTTTGAGGCTGGCAAAACCTCGATTTATCTTTTGAAGCAGAAAACCAATTTTGATTTTAATCATCTCCTGCAGGTCACGCTCACTGGATCAACACGCTGGCGCTGAACACGGACTACGCACTGCGCACGAGTTGCTTCGATGCAAAGACCGGCTGCGAGAAGCCGAAGAACAAGGAGGAGGTGAGGAAGATGAGGGAGGGGTGAAACGGAGGAGGGGTGGGTTTCGAATGCTAATGGAGCGAGAATCAATGAGGTCGAATAGCAAGGAAATATGATGAACGAATGAAACTCGAGATGGTGGGGTTTGAAAAGGAAAACACAAAACGGTACCATGACCGGCTGTGAGGGATAGGTGGATTTTATAGAACTTAGAGAACAATAATCGATAAGTTCCAATAGCAATGATATGTGATGTATAAGTGAAACTCGTGATGGTGGGGTTTAAAAATAAAATCTCCCGATGTTGAGATGGAAAGCGCGATTCCAAAGAGCTAGAATGGAGTTAGTAGAATGAGTAGTGGAATTTTCGTTGGTTTACATTAGCACGAGTGCACGGGAACGCTTTGGCATTTCTCATTGTACCAAGAACAACGAGTGAAACTAGGATTGAAGGGGTTTCTGAAATTATAAATTCGGTGATAGAACAAGTCGTTGAGACTAAATCATCAGACTTCAATTGTATCTGCCTTTTGTTCCCTGGCTGAAACCGGATCCTTGCAGGCGAAGGCGATCGCACAGAAGAGATACGATGATGCGAAGAAGATCGCCGGAGGAGAGAGACTCGTGTCCGGTGAGGATGGCTGGTTGTATTTAGTGGATTTTAGTTTGTAAGATATGCACCTGGGCCCTATTACTCCTAAATGATCCATCCACTCTATTGTATTGGCGTGAAACCCCGCTGTTGCACGCAGTCGTGAGATTGATTTGTATAATTGGAATTTTGAAGAGCGGCCGCCAAACATATCGAGTTTGTATTATATCCTATAGTTTCATAAGATTGGTGGAACCCCTCTCTGCCGGGCTCTTAAATTTCACGCTTTCATTATTGGTCTTCTTTACGTTCGCTGAAATCCACCAATTGCATTGCCTCGCTCAACTTCCTCTTACGCTATCCACGTAACTTTATTCTCACAGGGATATTTAACGATGAATTCGAACAAACGCATAACAATTTTATTATCATAATTTTTTTTATACTTCAACTTTCTTAAATCGCAGGTAGTGACGACTTCACGATGTTCTTCTGGAATCCGGCCGAGTCGAAGGCGAGCATCGCAAGGATGACGGGGCATCAGCAGTTGGTCAATCAGGTACTGTTTCTGTCCGGACATGGGGGAAGGTACAGTAGCGGATATGCCAGTGCACTAGAAGCAAGTGAGTTTGTTACGGTAGGGAGTGCGGTAACTACAGTTCAAGAGAAAATTTTGTGTTGACTCTTCGATGACCAAAGAATCAAAATAAGTGAATTTTATATATCTAATGAAATTCTAGAAACGTGAATTCTCTGACATAAAAATCGTGAATTGCATTTTTAGACATTTTAAGACTTTTTTAGACTAGAAAGACAAAGAGACATTGAAACTGCGCTTATCAAATTTCGTAACGTGACTTCTCCGAGCTAAAGTATAACTGTTGGCGACTCAAGACTGAAACTGTTAGCGTACCAACTCTATAGGAATTGTGTGTAACACGGAATTTCCAGCTTTGATTCTATTTTAATTTCATTTTCTATGAACCCAGACGATAACTAGAATCTACAGAACTCTTTCGACTATCTGGATTCTTTGCTTCACTAAAGCACCTGTTCAAATACATTCACAGACATTTTTCTCTCTGAAATCAAATTTCTCGCATTATTATCATCATTGTTCCATCGCAGGTCGCCTTCTCTCCGGACACTCGCGTGATCGCCTCGGCCTCGTTCGACAAGAGCGTGAAGCTGTGGTGCGGACGGACGGGCAAGTACATCTCCAGTCTGAGAGGACACGTCCAGGCTGTGTATCAGGTGAGGGGGTGGTCTAGGCGCGACGGGTTGGAGGGAGCGATCTGATTATTTGTAGATTATTTATTTATTATTTAATGTGGGTAAAGTGTGGAGAATTTACAAATCTCACAGCAATTCAACGTTTCGCAATTTCATGTCTCACAGGTTCAAAGTGAGATTCTGAACCTGGCAATTGCTCGTTTCACAGTTTCTAAATACCCCGAATGTTAGCACCATGATTGATTCTTTCTTTCCCGTATCCCAAAAAAAAATTTTTTCAATAAATTTACAAATTCCTTACAGGTAGCCTGGTCGGCCGATTCCCGTCTGCTCGTCTCTGGCTCTGCCGATTCCACGCTCAAAGTGTGGGACCTGAAGACGAAGGGACTGTGGTGAGTGTGGTTGGGGTACGGTAGTGGGAGAAAGATTACGGTAGAATTGAATCGTATGGAGTGGTTGATATGCTGATATGGTTACTGTGCAGGCACATAAGCGAATTTTGAGAATGCGCATAATGAAAATTTGGTGAATGCTGGTTTCATAGGGTTGGGAAAAGTCGCATGATTGAGGGACAGCTAATCAGATGGCCGCTCGAACTGCAAAAAAATTAGGTAGAATATAATGATAAACTTCGTGGACGTATTACGCTATTATAACTTTGGTAGCGAACGGAAAAAATTTCAAATTTAAATCCTAACCAAGTCTGTTTTGAGTTTCGCAAATTGTATATATCCCTGTTCGTTGTTGAATGACTAGTAAGTACCTTCTAACGTATCCACAAAGTAAAAAGTGATCATGACTGGGTTACTGTAACATAATTATTGATCGCTTTCTACTCGCAGGTTCGACCTTCCCGGTCACGCTGACGAGGTGTTCACTGTGGATTGGTCGCCCGAGGGACAGAAAGTCGTCAGTGGAGGCAAGGACAAAGTACTCAAAATTTGGAAGAAATAAAACCAATTGTCGATTACCCCGTGCGATTACTGTACCCGCTTGTTATCGATTTGCAATCACTGTTATGGATCGTTGTTTTGTTCATTATTTGCAAATTCCTCAAATTTCTATGTTTTTGTTAGAATTCATTGATTGTTATTGTTGTTGGCAGATAAAAAATTGTTTTAAATTTTATTTTAAAATTTGTGGAATGAAAGGTCCGCAGGCCCACAAAGCTATCGATGTGCAAGAAATGAGAGGGGTTGAAGGGTCTTTATTTGCAGTTGTCATCGTCTCTCGCGCACAGGAATTGACTGCAGCGACAACAGAAATAAAGTCAGTTATTGGGGGTGAGGGGGTGCTCATTTGGGCATCGTTTAATCTGATTTACTAACTAACATCTAAGGATAAAATAAATCACGGGGCTTGCACAGACAACTAGTCGCTAACGAGCAAGAAACGTCAAACGAAATTTCTAGTCTATGGTGAAAAATCCGAATTTGTTGGACACTAACGAGCTGCAGAATCATGCGGCTTATTGATACTGATGCTTTTGAATTTCGAGTTCAAATGCCTGATTTTGACTAACTTTCGAGTGCGAGAGAATCAATAGACTCTAACAGGCAGGAATAAGTTGGGAAACTGTGCGTCACTAACAAATGGGTATCAATGCTAACTAATATGGGTCTCAACTGTGTTGAAGTGATCTCTAAAATACGGAGACCGAAATGCCGGACTTGGAGGTGACCATTTTGGCCTCATTAGAGTCGACATCGACGATGTTGGTGCGGATGTTTTCCTGGAAGATTTGAGTTTCATCACTGGTGCAAGGATGCGAAACGTACTTTGTATCCAAGGAAGGGAATGGCGGCTATGAGGGCGCCTCGAGTGGGGGACGAAGTGGCCAAAAGAAGGACTGGAGGAGAGAATAGGGCGATCGTGTTACAGTAGTTGTACTGAATGCGTTGGTTTCTAACCCGAAGGCTGTAGGTTTTTGATTATAAATTATACCGTAAACAGTCAAATTGGGGACTGATTCTCGAAAATAGTGCCCAAATCGTTTAAATGTGGGTCGCGTGTGTGGTGTTTCACATGGTATTCAACTCATGACTGAAATTTATGATAGATGGTTACGGTATCACTCACGTATGAGGCGATCCTGTTACTGAGCACCGTGTCGTTGTTGATGGTAGCGTACATCCAGTAGCACTTTTATTAATGTAATTATATTTAATACGTTATTTAATTATTACCTGCTGTGCTCCCTTGAGACCGTGGCAGATGGAGGATGAGATGGCGTAGAGTGTCTGGTTGATCTCTTGCTGTCGGGCGTGTTTCTATAGTTATTATTTTTAAATTGGCAAATGAACAATGTGCAATGATCTTTCCTAAAGATCGAAAGCGTGCAATATTTTGTGGTTTGTGAGTTTACAAAGAGCTCGACACAAAGAGGCCTAACATTGTAAGCTGAGAATCTATGCAGCCGAGTGATGCACCAGAGGGACATGGGAATGGTGAGGACGAGATAGGCGAGATAGAAGGAGGTCGTCATGCCCTTGGCGATCTGTAATGTGGATTTTTCATTGCGCCATTATTAGTTTGCAGACTGGGGTTTGTAACAGACGATCTGTGAAGAGGAATTAAAATTGAGTATTGGACTGGGGTTGGTGTGGTTTAGTTATTCGGTCCTGTCTGAGTTTCGAGAGTGTTCGTAATGTACAAACTGGCTTAGCAATGAACACCTTTTTTTCGGCGGGTTTACTTTATCTTTCTACCAGTTTTCCGATGGAATGATTAGATGCCGTACCGAGTACCACGTATTCGTGTCCATGAACTTGGTGAACATGACGAGAAAGAGGCAGAAGAGACAGGCGGGAATGGCGAAGATGAGGAAGATGGTGAGACGGAGACGGGACTTGGTCCAGAACTGTAATTGAGGAGCGTATTGATCTCCCGAGTAGCTAACAATATCTCCCATGAATGTGGGCATTGCTCTGGAGAGTAGATTGGATATGAGGATTTGAAGTGGCTCACATTACATATTTTTAGGTGCTTACATTTAGATGATGAAACATAAGTCTCGCCGGTATGTGACTATCATCTGTTAGCGAATGTCAAATACTCACGGTTTCTTTCTCGAAGAGAATTGATGTCACTCGAGTGAGGATGGTGGCGAATTTTCCTGAATGCATATTTGACGTCGTCAGAGTAATCTAATGGGTACCGAATGTGTGAGCAGTGCCGAAGACGTGCGAGCCGTACTCGAAGATGCACATGGGATAATCTGGAATAATATTGCAGCCCCTTCTAAAAGATCTCATAAAATCGATCAAATTGGGCTTTGTGTAGGATACGAATTATTGAAAAATCCAATTTTCTCACATAATTTTTGCAACCTACATTCGTGTTTCATCAGTTTCTCAAGAAGTGCACTATTATGAAGATTCGATTCTGGTATGATTCTTTTGTCTAAAAAATTCACCCTATTGTCTCCTGGGGATCATGGTGAACGAAGTACTTGGTAATAACGTCTGCAATTTCTCACCCCATCGATTGGCGAACTTGAAGATCTTGTTGTTGAGGCCGAAGGGCAGAATGACGACAACGTTGGAGATGCCGGCGATGCCTTAACGACTTAATTTCGTTATCACAGATTAATGTAATCAGCAAAGCCATAAGAATTGACAACTGATCGTATTCGTGCTAACGTCTGAACGTCTACTTCGAATGGACTGTTTTTTGATCGAGACACGGTTGCCAGATTACGGTAGCCAGCCAATCGCCATGAATCGACCAACTGATTTCATTCCGCATCGCTTACCCACAACGACGAAGAATGTGTAGTATGCCGTGTGCAGTTCTCGATTGGGGCTGCGCACGATGCGAACCAGCATGAACGCGTAGCACAGCGTGAGAATGGGCTCGATCACGTACGGGTATACGGTATCGATATTGATCGTGAATACGGTACCATTCGTGCTGGGAGGTACGGTAGAATTGATGATAGGGAGTGCGGTAGACATGCTGGGGAAGGTATCGTCCTGGCTTGCAGAAGGACACGAGTGAGGTCGCTGCTCTCCAAAACTAGAGCGCCGAATGTCAGTTGTCGAGTGATTGAATAACGTCAATCAACGACGAAACCTGGAAACACGTAGTGTGGAATGGGCAGCTAATGAAGCGGGTGTCGAAGTTTCTCCGGTTCGCATACACTCTAGCCATATCTAACTTGCAAAAAGGGTTTGGAAATATGACGATTGAACTGTTTTCTTTCGGGCTCCTAATGAACTCCTGTTGTCGGTGTTTGGAAGATCCGTAACGATTTGATTTGAACTTTAGATCGAAATCACTGGTGGGCTATATCCCCGCTAGATCATCTGAGTGCGGGGATCCCAAGAAGAGTTTTTCGTAAATTTGCGGAGCCCCCTGGTTGTATGAAATGTTTTTCGCGGAGTCCCCTAACAGAAAATTTTCGAAAATTGCGGAGCCCCCAGCCAACTAGCGGGACTTAGCTCATCAGTGATCGAAATAGATTATCTGGCTGCAACAAAAAAAGGAGAAAGGATGTTTGGATTTGGAGTTTTGTGAGTGGAGTCGTGCCAGCATGAATTGCATTATTTCCCGAGCTGATTTTGGGAGAGCGTGCGAGCGTGATCTCAATGTCACAGTGTGAGAATGTGTGTCTAGTGTGGCTGCTGGGACTGATTTCTGAGAAAATTGGAGTTTTGGAGGTGAAATATAGGTAGAACGGGCTGGGGATATATTATTCACCTAACAATAAGGTGTTTTCTTCCACGGGATCTGTTCAGCATATTCGTCAAGCATTTCAAAACCGGATGCTACTAACTAAAAAATTTAATTAAATCAGATAATACTCTATTTTCCATGAAAATGCGTGACTGATCTAGTTGCCGAGCAGGCTCAAGATAATTTTTTTGGCGTTCTCATTTTTTTTTTGCAGAATGAGGACGAAGCTGGAGGAGAGGATGGACGTGATGCTGGTGAAGCCCCAGAAGACGTCGATGAAGAAGAAGGAGAGGAAGAGGGGAGGAAGGGAAGAGGGAGAAGGAGGAGGGAAGGGAGAGGAGACGAGCGAGGTATGATGTTGGTTGGGTATATTATGTTTGTATCGCCTTCGGTTCTATTATTGATACACGAGTAGCATTTGCTATCAAGTAAGTTCGGTGAAGTGCGAAACTTTCTTTAAAAATGTCCTTCTGTGCGAAGATACGGTGGAGTGGAGATTATTAGTGGTTGAATAGCCTATATTATCTAGGGGTGGGCAGAAACAAAGGGGGGGAGAGGAGACGTGTGAGGTACGGTTGTTGGTGGTCGATTTTTGCACGATTATTGATGCACGCGTTGCTTTTGCTATCAAGTAAGTTCGATGAAGTGCGAATCTGCCTCTTTGAAAACGAGACTGTTTTTAGGATGTACAATTTACTGACACTAACGATAAGCTTGATGCGGGGGGGGGGGGTTGTGTTTTGAACGATCCGTATCCTGCCAAAATCATTCTGTGGTCTTGGAACAAGCTCTAGTAAAGCCAGTGGAAAACTAAACTGACTGGCTGAATTGTGATTTTAATCAAAAATAATTTGCTGTTCGTTATCCTAATTGTTATATTCTTCAGACGCCGTCCGTCACTTTTGTGCTCGCCAACGGGCATACTCACAAGCCGCGTCGCTCCTCGCTGGAGGAAGGGACTGCTGCACAACCGCAAGCAGCCACTCCAAATAGCTGCACGGTACCGATCGGAGTGCCCAAGGTGAGGTGGAGTCAAGTAAAAAAGTATTGTATAGGCGAAGTGGGGGATTTGTGAAAATTATGAGGCCGAAGTGGGCGGGAGATTCGAGTTTCGGAGATAGATTAGATAGAGGCTCTCATGAAGGTATTGCTATCCACAGTAGGAACAAACTTATTCTATAAAAATAAGTTTGTTCCGAAATGGAATGAACTGTTATGCAACAGATGTTGTGGTTTCACGTTTCATGCGGGAATGATATCTAGATGTACCTCGTGAAAGCAATGTTTCGGTGTGAAGTAATGGAAAAAATATATCTTAATTTGAGCTGGATCATTGATAGGAATTGTTTTTCTTCTAAGTAGTAGTCATTCAAATTTTTCAGTCCATCTCTCCGGGCAGCATGATCGGCGCGCGACTGACGACCAAGTTGCGTGAGAAGCGAATGGCTGTGTGGCAGAGTGCGGAGAGGAAGGACGAGGAGAGAGATGAGGATGGAGGAGAGGCAAAAGAGGGAAGGAAGGAGAATGGTGAGAATATATCTACACATGAATATTTTACTATTCATCACCGAATTGCCCGATTTTGCTGGCTGGTGATCAGCACTAAATCGAATGTCTAGTGAAGTAAATCAGAACAGTGGAAATTGCCGGAAAATATAAACTGTTTATGCTCTGATCGAAATCCCGGCCAGTTGAGTATGAGAGCGTATTCAGCGTATCGTCATGATGACAAGCAAATTAGTTTCCCTGATGACATCAATGCATAGAAGCCCAATATAGGGCATATGACTCGTTTTTCTGGCTTTTCAATATGGCACCCCATTCAATATTGCTCCACTTGCAGAATCAGCCCCTGACGCCTCTTCCTCGACTCCCAAATTGAACAAGAATATGCAGAAGTCCGCAGTGACAGGCAAGTTGATTTCTCGTTTCATCGATTAGTGAAGTAGTGTTCGTACTATGGGCTACAATATTTGTTCGAGATGCTAACCTCATTCTAAACAAGTGAAAGTGCGACGTGCGAGTGAGAAGATACTGGTTGACGGGTGTAAGGATAGGAGCAATGTTCTCGTTTCCCCATTTCACATTATCTCTCGCCAGTCAGAGAAGCGAGAGAGTGTGGTTAAACGAGAGAGTCAGATTGCACGAGGATAGAGACAATCAGACAGTAGAAGATACTAGTTAGTGAGGAACGCTTCGTGCTTACGTTTCCTGATTATCGATTAGCACTTTTTCGTGTTGAAATTATTTTCTTTTGGTCATTGCGCTGGAAGAGTCTGTTTCGTATTTTACGGATAAGTTGAACAAGGATCACTCGTGTTTCAGCGATACTGGATAAGAGGAGGTGTTACTTTTTGTTGATTCACTGTACGTATCTTCTGAAAAAATCAAATATATCGATCGATCGTAAATTAGAAGATTCAGATTCCACTCCCATCCCTTCGACGCCTTCTTCCTCGACGGCAACGACGCCCAATTCGAGTAAGAAGAAGAAGAGGAAGAATACGAAGGGGAACGGAGAGATTGAGACGAGTGAGATGAAAAGTGAGTGGGGTGTGAAGAGATTGGTAAAAATATTAGCGGGTTCAAGGGCCGATTTTGCAATGCGAAATATCACTCGTGTAACTCGCATTGTTTCGGGTAAAGCGTTCCATGAGCAAGTATGTTTATGTGGGAAACTATGAATCGGCGCAAAATGTATAGCTAAACGTAAGGGTCATTCGAGTTTCAGCTGTGGCAGATGAGAGAATGACTTTCGTATTTTGCTAATGTTCCTCACGTAATCTCGAAAAAATTCTTATTCTGAAGAGTGCTGGTCTGTCAAGGATGTGGAGGGCTTGTGGGAATTTTAAAAAAAAGTACCGCAATCTCTCCATCTTCCAGCCAAGCCATGCAGCAGCAGCGGGAACGACGTGGCGAGGGCAGTGAATGGAAGGACGGAGGAGAGTGGTGAGTGATGGGGGAGGGGGTGGCTTTAGAAATGGTAGATGAAACGCGGATTCTGATGATTCCTGATTAGCTAATGGCTAATAACAATGCGGGAGAAAAAGGAGAGTGCGTGGGGAGTTGTGTTTCAGAGAGGGTATCAAAATGTTTGCTGATTCTGATGTGGAGTGGTTATCAACTGCCTAAAAATAAGCCAAATCTGGAACGGGAGGGTGCCTGCGTGTAGGGGGAGGGGCGTTTCAATAACTGTAGATGAATATCCATTTTATTTGGAAATTCAATGCTGTGCTTTTCTGTGCTGTCAATAGAAAAAAGTATATATGCCAGTTGACTTAGTGTTCGATGTAGATCTGATACTTTGGAATATTCTCTGGTCGGTAATTTATTGTCATTGAATTTCCAAAAATCCCTTTTGTAACATTTCTCACAGAAATATGAACGGTTCTTTTAATTCGGCGACGAATGGTTCATTGTAGTTTCATCGGGGATATATGATGGGGCGGTTATGCTGATGACTAATAACGTCGTATCAATGAGTATATAATTATTAAGAGACCTGCTCGGTAATAATGGAGCATTTTCGCCCACCCCGCGGACACGCCGCCCCTTTTTCTTTCAAATCCTCTTGGTATTGGTATGGTAGGAGGGCCTAGTCCTCACATTGCCAAAACCACCGAGGATTTTTGGTTCACGCTGGTACGGTAGGAGAAATATCGAAATACACGAGAAATGATCAACAATATATAATTAAAAAACGTGATAAGCTATACGTATTTTTTCACGTGCATTATATTAGAGGTGCCCAGGAGTACAAAAAATAACATTCAGATTGAATACCACT
Organism: Pristionchus arcanus; assembly: GCA_900490705.1. Taxonomy (NCBI): domain Eukaryota; kingdom Metazoa; phylum Nematoda; class Chromadorea; order Rhabditida; family Neodiplogasteridae; genus Pristionchus; species Pristionchus arcanus. The sequence continues at coordinate 117,361 of LS486708.1, forward strand.
CGACTGCAAAGTGGAGCGAAAACGCAAAGTTAGTCGAAAATTTTGGTTTTTCGAGGAAATCAGGCCTAATATCGAGCGAGGGCTGAAGGTAACCTAGGTCCACGGTGGAGCCCACTGGGTCATGCATCTAAATTTTTGACAGTTGGGTTATCCCAGTCTTTCCCATTTTAGTTTTGGTCTCTCAAAGGTGCGAAACCGAGGTTCCGACTTTGACTCACGCTCGATTTCGCTATCTCTGTTGATGAATTTGTGCAAAAAACCACTCATTTAGAAATGTGAGCCCATATTGGGAATATTCAACACCATGGGAGTTGAATCCGCGGCAATGATTTTTTTTGACCCATGACCCGGGGTTCATGCCTCAAAAGTGGCCCATGGCCATGACCCGGGGTTCATGGTCCGAAATGGACCGAAAAAGTCACGATGAGGGAACTTCAAATACTATACACCAACGAGTGCTACAGTAGCCCGGTAATATATAGTAGCTGGAAATGCCATAATCCGACAGGCGTGGGTTGAGAAATAGGATTTTAGTGAAACATTCTGCAAAAAACACTTTTCTCTGCCCCACGCCTATCGGATTATGGCATTTTCGGCTACTATATATTACTGGGCTACTGCAGCATACATTGGCGTATAGTACTTGAAGTTCCTCCACCATGACTTTTTCGGTCCATTTCGGACCATGAACCGGGTTTCATGGTCATGGGCCACTTTTGGGGCATGAACCCGGGGTCATGGTCGAAAAAAATGACTATTGAAGAATCGACTCTTATGGCAATAAATATTCCCAATATGGGCTCACATTTCTAAATGAGTGGTTTTTTGCACAAATTCATCAACAGAGATAGCGAAATCGAGCGTGAGTCAAAGTCGGAACCTCGGTTTCGCACCTTTGAGAGACCAAAACTAAAATGGGAAAGACTGGGATAACCCAACTGTCAAAAATTTAGATGCATGACCCAGTGGGCTCCACCGTGGACCTAGGTTACCTTCAGCCCTCGCTCGATATAAGGCCTGATTTACT
>LS486708.1:119207-148431 GCA_900490705.1 Pristionchus arcanus
TTTTTTTGGGTACCGCACTGTACCCTACCGTACCCCGGTTCGGCGTGTCAACTATTTTAGCCTTGGGGCACACTTTTGCCAAAATGTCTCAAATCGATCTGAAAATTTTTCTACCGTAATCTATTGTATCCCTGACTACGGTAATCGCATCTGGGCAGCGGGAAATGGTTTTCTTCAAAGTGTGTTTAAAAAATCGGTTCTTTGCATTTTTATGGGTAACTCCTCGAGCAATTTTTTAAGAAAATGTTTTTTACCCAAAATCATTGCCTAGTGGCTAACGCGATTGGCTGGTAATACGAAGGTTGGGGGTTCAAATCCCGAGGGTGTCAAATATTTTTGCCATAATTTGTCGAGATCGGGGAAGACATTCCGGAGGTACGGTATGTTCCCTCCGTAGCCCAAACTACCGTAATCAGAGCTTCGTGAGCTGACTTTTTTCAAAATGAGTTTAAAATTCGGATCTTTGTATATTTATGGGAAACTCATCGAAATTTTTTTTTTGCATTGACCATAGCAAATATAATACAGCTGGCTGAAGAATTAGGATATCTAATTTAGATGAAAAATTCTCGAAACTTCGCGCACATTATTTTAAAGAACCAGGGACCATGTGAAGACTCTACAAAATTTTGGAAGCTCTAGTTTAGAAGAAGAAGCTCTAAAAAATGCCACTAGGCAATGATTTTGGGTAAAAAACATTTTCTTAAAAAATTGCTCGAGGAGTTACCCATAAAAATGCAAAGAACCGATTTTTTAAACACACTTTGAAGAAAGTCATTTCCCGATACCCAACTGCGATTACCGTAGTCAGGGATACGATAGAAAACGGTAGAAAAAATTTCAAATAGATTTAAGACAATTTGGCAAAAGTGTGCCCCAAGGCTAAAATAGTTGACACGCCGAACCGGGGTACGGTAGGATTACGGTAGGGTACAGTGCGGCACCCAAAAAAATTTACTCTATGAACTATGCATGTAGACACAAAGAATGAATTTTTAGAACGAAAAACAGAAAAAAAATCAGTTCACGATGCCCAACCGCGATACCGTACTCAGGGATACGGTAGATTACTGTAGATTACGGTAGAAAATTTTTCTGATCGATTTTAGACAGTTTGGCAAAAGTTTGACCCAAGGCTAAAATAGTTGACCCGCCGAACCGGGGTACGGTAGGTTACGGTATCAAAAATCGATAATGGTATACTGTAGAACACATTGGAATATGTTTGAAGGACAAGTTCCACCATGACCCTAGACCGATATCTGACCACGACCATACATGGGTAAAAACAAAAAAGTCAGTTCGTGATAGCTGAGCATTACGGTAGTCATATACGGTAACTTTGGGTACTGTACGATCGATTGGGTACGGTACTTGGTCATGACCCACCATGACCTTCCAACACATTTTGGACCATGATACATGGTATGGGGGGTGCCCTAGCGCTAGGGCACCCCCCGGAGAGTGTCGTGGACACCTATGATTGCAGGGGACGACGAATGGCCGTCGATGAGGGCGTTCCAGCCAGTGAAGAAGGAGGAGATGAGTGGTGAGCGAGCACTGTTATTATTATTGATAATGGGGCGTAGAGCAGAATTGCCCGTGAAGAATTGTGCCCTGTCATGTACAGCTGTTGAAACACGAATGAGCAGTGGGCGATTTATGATTAGTATTGATGAGGGGTGATAGAGATGGGTTGCCCAAGTAGAATTGTCCCTTCTCATGTACAGTAGTTGAAATGAGAATAAGCAATAGGACAATTGTGAGAATCTTTTATTAATAATTTTTATGTCGGGAGATGGAATAATAAGGGATTTTCCTTGGGATTGTTGAATCTCCAATGGGCAATTGTGATGGGGATTTCATAGCGCTTGATGTTGTTATTATTTGATATTCTCAAATGAGGAGGAGAGATTATCCAATCGAATAGTCCCTCTCATGTACAGTTGATGAAACTCGAATGAACGATTGAGCAGTCATAACATTCATGTGGTCACATCATTGCGAGGAGCTTTTATTGTTCTTATGTTACGATTTTCTTTTAGTTCCAAAAGCAGATCATGGATTGTCGACGTTGAATAGTGCCCTCTTATCTTTCGCCGTTGAAACTTGAAAGACGCTTTTCAATTTGAGCAACGTGTCAGTTTGTATAGTTTGATGGGCGCGATTGCTAAAAAAGCGCTTTTACAACTTCCCTCTGGCAATTCTTTCACAGCCTCGTCACTATAGCGAATCGAAAGATTCTGTTCTCCCAATTCTTCGATATTTTCGAAAATGTTGCGAATTCCAGCGGAGCGGCAGCGGCTGAAAGCGGCGCGGAAGCTGAAGAAGCACCCCCAAGGAGTGGTGATCGAGCGACCGCCCAAACCTACCGTACCCCCTACTCCCAGTCCCTTGGTAGCCAAGCCTACGGTAGCCCAGCCCAAGAAGCCTACCGTACCTCCCACCCCGGCTACCGTATCCCGCCCGATGCGTGATACCGTACGACAGCCGGCGCTGGGAGCACGAAGCCCGTCCCGCCCGACACACATCCGTTTCACTTCCGAGAGTCCGACCAAACCCGCGCTGCCCAGTCCGACCAAATCGATCGATAATGGAAGAGAGGGGGACAGTGAGGAAGAGGAAACGAGGAGGATTGGAAGGATGCAGAAGTGAGAATGAATATTTATTCCTAAAATAACGAGAAAATTATGCGAAAAGGAACAGGTGGATTCCGGTTGGGGATGTTTGTACAAGTAAACATTGAGTTGCTTGACTATTCGATGTCAATGGGGGATATTTTCTAAAATATTATTTAAACTGTACTAGGCGGAATACGATTGAAGATGGTTTTAGTAACCATTGGGTTGCTATTCAATTCGATCATATCCCAGAATGTATTTTAAATAATAAACAAATGTGCAGGGATTCATCTCCGGAAGTCTCGACGACGTCTTCCGAATCCGATGAAGATGTTAAGAAGGAGGCAGACAGGAGGAAGAAGCTGACGAAGAAGAAGGAAGTGTCGTCATTTAAGGTAAATAGGAACGTTTTTTGGCCCACGCAACAACTGATCTGAATGTGGAGGGGAAGGGAATAAGAATGAGAATTTACCCTCTCCCATTTGGCCAATTCATCAATGTTATCAGTTTCTGCCCACTATATGTTTCCTCCGGTATTGAAATGGTTCAGGCGACGCCCTCAAAGATGACGTCGATCAAGCCGAAATTGCAAGAGAAATCGCCCAAAGAAGAGACGATGACGTCATCAGAAAAGAAGAAAAAGAAGGATAAGAAGAAGAGCGAAGAAGTCAAGGAGAAGAGTGTGGCTGAGTGAGTAATGGGTATTAATTTTAATTTCGTAAAGGGAAGAGAAAGGCATCGTTATACCAGTCAGTGCACGATACCTAATAAGAAATATGAAACAGAGTATTGACTGGGAAACGAAATGGGAGAATATGAGGATTGTGAATAATTATATTCCATGCTTTTTTGTGGGAATATTGAGTTGAACTGCTAGAAGAAGTGACATCATTTTACTAGTCATCTGAGAATATCTAATAGTAAGCATGAAGCAGGGAACTAACTGGAACTTGTTTCAGACCCGAGAAGGCGTTAAAGGAGCCGCTTCTCCGTCCCTCGTCCGATCTCCTGCAGATGGTCGCAGCTCGACTAGCGAACAGCCATGGACTCCTCACGTTCAGGTATACGGTAGGATAGTACGGTGGAAGGGGATCGAGACTGGTGTTTTTGTCTTACCATCTACGTTGTAATTAACGTTCGAAACTGTTGTACTCAATCATGTAGTTCCCATGAAACATAAAGCTGGTACGGATCATCATCTGATTCAATTTTGTATTTGACATATTTTTCAGGGAGATCTGTCCGGAGACAAGCCGAATTGCCGATCGTCAGATGCGCGCGGCCGATCGTGTACTGCATCTGGATGAGTTTGATGATGAGGTACGGTAGGATTACGGTAGGATGTGGGGTACGGTAGCTAAAAGTCGTATTCATGTTCGATATTACTTTCTTCTTATTTTTATGCCGGGTAGCTACTAGAAATTGGATTCTGCTCTTAGACTGTTAGATATAAAATCAGTGAAACGTAGATTACTGTGGTGTCTTTGTTTTGCAATTTATCTTCGATCGAGATGCGTGATCATTGCAGAACGCGTTCACACGTGATGACATGACTGCGTGGTGGGAGGAGCGAAGGGAGGCAGAGGATACGACCGTTAGAGAGGGAAAGGTACGGTAGATGGAGGGTTACCGTAGATCGACCAGTCGATAAATACCGTTTGCGCACCTCATTATGAGGCAAATTGTAATCAAAATTTAGAGAAATACTTACGAAAGAGGGTTACGGTAGATCAATCAATCGGTAAGTGACCATTATCCGTGCAGGAAAACTGTGTGCACGCACAAATCTCGGAGTATCTCGAAGAACGGGCGGTAGAGAAGAATCTGTTGAGGGATATGGATGGTGGAGTGTCCCATCCGAGCAGCGCCGGTGAGTGGGGGGGGGGGGCTCCCCCGGGGGAGTAATGAAGAGGGTTGGAGGGACGAGGAAATACGGTGGAGAATGGTGGACGAAATTGATTTGCTAGATAGTTTTTCTCCCACGTTCATCGTTGTAATTGACTTCGCAATTTGTCAGATCTTTGTGTAGAAACTGTGAAAGGCGAAACTCGTTCAAAGAAGACAGTCGTCTTGGCTAGTAGATAAACCGGTACCGTTTGGGCTTAATGGATTGTATGAAAAAAGAGGAAAAGCGATCCGTTTTATTTTTTTGCAGAAGATCTATACGAAAAATGTATAACTTCTCATTGCAGCGTCAGCGGTGGATCCGTTGCAGCTGCTGCAGCACCCGCTGGAGACACTGGACGCGGCCTGTCTGCTGCACGGGTCGCAAGCAGGGGCTGCAGCCCGATTACTGAAACAGGAGGGAGCAGGGATGAAGGAGGTCTGGCTGGGACACTGCAGTGTGAGTTACAGTATTTTGGTGCATCCCATTTGATTCATGATTTCCTTAAAGTTTTGAATTTTCTGAGGGCTTCGATTGATGAGGGACTGATGTTTTTAAATTTTATTATTAAATAGATGTGTGCAAGGAAACTTGTGACAATGTAGGCGCGTTCTCTCACATCTCTTGAAGCTATTTTTAAAATCCATGAGTCGACTTCCTATTGAGCGTTTAGCTGATTCACGGCTCATTGTTTTCATAAATCGATTTCTTCTCCTTCGATTTTCACTTTCTTGTTTGCTTTGTGTTTCATTAGTTTTGTATAGTGGGGAGTCCTCACCTATTAATGATCAGAGTGGCGTTCGCAAATCTAAGAAAAAAATATTCAATGGAGATTCATTGCAGGCGAAGCTGGTTCGCCAGCTGAAGTATCTCAAATCGATCGAGCGATTCGAGCACCGTCAAGCGACAATGCAGACCCTGGAGAAACTGCCACTGCTGCAGATTACGGTAGGTGGATGGGGATATTATAGATGACGATAGGGTGAAGGGTGATGATAGGTATTGTTTTACATCGTAGGATGATTGTGAAGTTGGAATCAATACACAAAAATATATATGCTTTATGAAGTAATGTCGAAATTCAAAACGCCTTGGTTGTTAGAAATAGAATAGTAGTATTTTGCTCATTACAATCGATGACGTCACTGTTCTGCATTCAGGAGCTTCGTCTTGACATCATCGACGATTCGGTCACTCGTTCCGCTCTCTCCGATCTTCTCGTCAACACGCCGATTCTGAGGGCATTGGAGTTGAATATCGCACCCATTGGACCCATGTCAGTCTTTTCAATGTTTTTTTTCCGTTAGAATAGCTCTATAAATATGAAATCCTGACCCTGGCACCTGTTGGGCAAGTCGAGTCTGCGAAGAATGAAGGGGGATAACTGTAATACTGTGAATGTCGCTAACTGCAGTGAGCATTGGCACCTGCAGTTTTGGTGTTGCGAGAACACCGTAAACAAGTATTGGATGCCGACGATTCTTCTTGCTCGTCATGACCAAATAAATTTTACCAGTTGATTTGAAGCGCATGCTAGTATTCAAGAAGCAGGCAATGGCCAGTGTTGCAATAAAGAACTGGTATTCGCGATTTAGAATAAAAAATATTATTACAGAGACGGTAACACCGCCTCGCACTACTCACTGTTCACGAAGCGAAGCTACGATAGAGCAGACTACTCGGATGATCTGGAGTGGATGGTGAGTAAAGGGAGAAATGAGAGTTATGGTATCGTCATTTCCCGTACGGAAACACTGGGCAGAATGACGTGAGATTGTGTCAAATTCATCCTGACAGCACTGATGTATCACATAAGTGTAATATTGGTTGTCTCTACGATCAGGGGCGTTCAATATAAAATCCATTCCTCATGCTCTATCGGTGGTTAGAAAGAAGCGCTGTGCTCACCCATGGTGATAATGGCCCGCAATGAGATTCCCGATAGCGCCCCGCGACATTGAGGCTGCAGTAATTTCCCATTATAGCCACGAATCAGCAGGCAGTAGTATTTCTTCTGTCTGTTGCGAAAAATAAAATTAGACTTAAATTAGTTGTGATAAGAATTCCTATTCGCGCCGCGTAATTATGGCTGCAGAAACTGTTCATAATGGCTATGATTGGCTTGAAATTAGTGAACGGAATCTGCAGTTAAAAAAAAAACCAATTCCAGATTCCTAACGTGGAGGACGGCGAGCCGGATCCCGTGACGCTGTGCATGCCGTCATTGGAGCATCTGGCGACCAATGTGGGGAATGTAAAGGTTGGTAGAAAATATATTCATTCTGCTCAAAACCATTGGATAGGTGCCAACAGTGGAAAGGGTTTTTCACATAGGTGTGATAGCGAAGGCAGTCTCCTTTCGAGAATACTTGTTGTGTGTCATTTCTAAAAAAAAATAAACAACTTGCTTTAAAAATGCATGTGAAATCTTCAAGTATCTAGCGAGTTGGTGTATCTAGCGGTGGGGAATGCGTTTTGGAGGGGAGGGGATGGTAATTTAGCTAGTGGAGAGATATTTGAGTGGAGGAGATGAGCAATAATTATTTTATGGAGAAGACCCTTGAATAGGTGCCACCTTTGAAGTGGGTGTTTCACAAAGATTTGATTATACCGGAGATTACTTAATTCGCTGATTCGTCCTTATTCGGTTGGTTCTAAAATATATTAAACATGGTAACTGATTTGATTTGTGTTCCACGATACTATTGTAATGTGATTCACCTGCAATTCGCAGTGAATGTTATACCAATGCTGAATAATACAATAATTATGCATTTCTCTTTTCAGTTGTTCTGGCAGTTGCGTGACTCGACCCTTCTCCTTCGTCATCTTCTCTCTTTGAGAGTGGGAACACTCAGCAGAACGAAGGAATTGATTGCAAGCAGTGAATTGTTTGCTGATGTGAAGGAGAGCAGAAGATATAAGGTACGACAGAAGAGGAGGGCTGCTGTAAGGGACGGTAGATAGGGAGGAATACGGTAGGGCACGGTTGAACATGAATATTTATTTGTTAGGGCAATCTGGGCCGATTGGAGGTACTAGTTTAACTTGGGTTTCAATATTTGTACAACTTCGAACTGTTTTTCCAGCGTGAATGCGTAGAAGGAATCTGTATTTCCGACTAAAATAGCAATTATGATGCCCCATCTCAATTTATTCAATTCCAGCAACCCGGTTTCTTCGCGCTGCGCGATGCGTACGAGACGGGACTGGAGAGTGTCACGGTGATTATTTGTCTTTCTCTTTGCCATTATGAAATGTTAAATATTAGTAACGAAATTGTAGCAATTTCAAAATCCATAGTTGAATATACACAGGATTCTGTTTTAAAAGGACAATTAATGTGACACTTTCAATTCAATTCACTTGTGCTATATTTTTAATCTCTAAATCCGCAGCTCCGTCTGGCGGACTGCGTGGGTATGTGCAGACTGCAGCAAGAGATGGCAACGATGTTCGAAGCCATTGGAGAGGTGTGCCTTTTTATTTATTTTTATTCTTTCGGTGGTTACTGTTACGTAAGTCTATTACTGCCCATGTGGAAATTTAAAACTAGATAGATGTTTCACAAGTAGTTCAAACCCTCAACTATACTCGATTTATCTATTGATCTCGATTTAACATTCCTACAATAATTTACTTGTTTCAACGATGTAGCGTTTGTGTTTCACTTTCTACAGAAGGTTTTGCACATAGCCTGCGATGCATTGAATCGGAAAAATTTTCTGGAAATATAACAACAATTTCTCTCCAGCTGCCTCCCTCCCTCCGTCGTCTCTCCATCTCACTCTTCTACAATCAATTCTCGGGCGTCTGCGCTCCCTTCAGGTGAGTCAGCAATGTGTCCTACCGAACTTACCGTACCTACGGAACCATACATGGAAAAGCTGATCGAAAACTACCTGGAATTTGAAAACATACCCCGCTTTCGAGGTTTCCGTTAACAAGGCATGTAACCTAGAATTCGCAAACACACTCCGCTTTCATAGATTTATTCGTTTTCCAAGGTCTTTTCCATAAACATACCCTGCTTTCAAAGGAGTTTGTCACTTAACTTTTTTTACGGAACGCCTACCGTAACCATTCCAGGAAATGGGCGGAGCCTGGAGTCGAAGCGCCCGACACGGACCACATCGGAATCGAGGAGATGAATCTTCACTTTGAGCGAGCATTCGATGTGAGTTCTTCAGTACTATAATGTCACAGTGTCTGTCTGTCCGTCCGTGCCTAACTAACTAACTAAGTCTGTCTGTCACGCTCAACTTTTTTTGCTCATAACGCTTCAAACTCATCCTACAGCCCTAAGATCTTCATCATTAGACTTCTCATGAAAAAATTTTTCAAAAAAAAAATCGATAATTAATTTCATCATCATTATGCAATAATCCGTTTTCTTCACGGTTAACGCCAGAAACTCGACCAAATCGATCGTGCTTGGCACCAAATCACTCGTTATCAAAATTTTCAAAAAAATCGATAATCAATTTCGTCATCACTATGCAATATTGCGTAATGATGATGCAATAAACCGTTTTTTGAGCCGTTTTCGCCGGAAACACAACCAAATCGATCGTGCTCGGCATAAAACTTCTCGTAATTATTTTTTTCAAAAAAATCGATAATCAATTTCGTCATCACTATGCAATATGACGAAATACTTGTTTACAAAACTATTTTTCGCTCCGTTTTCGCTGGAAATTAGGCTGAATTTATCAAGTAGTTAGGTGGAACGCTTCGTCATCACTATGCAATATGACGAAATACTTGTTTACAAAACTATTTTTCGCTCCGTTTTCGCTGGAAATTAGGCTGAATTTATTAAGTAGTTAGGTGGAACGCATTCACGACTGGGATAAAACCTTAACACACTACCCGGCGATATCTTGCGAGCGAGCGAGTGCAGCATACCAAAGTAATTTACTTGGTCGGATTTATGACTTGCTTTTTTTTAAATCGATGTAGACTAACTTTTAGCGTAGCTCACTGAGTGAAATGTGTGAATTATGTTGTTAATAGATTGTGAGAAAAAAACGGTACTTAAAGTATACGCATTCACGCTTGCGGAAGGCTCTTGAGACCGAGATCGATCCGGAAAACATTTATAATGTAGCCACTAAGTACGTTTGCAAATTACTGGTAAGCGTTTGCGAAGCGTTCGCATATTAACGGAATAACACGGCGATGCGAAGCGCTTGCAGATGACTGGGATAACCCGGCGACATCTAGCCAGCGAGCGAGCGAAGCGAGCGTAGCTGGCTAGTTTACTGTAGGATACTGTAGTAATTGATTAGCTTAACGTCCAGAAATTAGATTAGATTATGCCAGGGATATCTATTTTGGGCACTGTCCGAATGCAGTAAGGTATGAATGGATCGATAACTGACTTCTCTTCCAGCTTCGCGGTCTGCCCGCTCTCCTTCCTCGATCGATCAAGACGCTGTCCATCGCCCTGAATTACGAGACGGAAGACGATGCGAAATGTGTGAGTCTCGAGGGGAAAGTGGGAGGGTACGGTAGAGATTGGGTACTGTAGCGGGATGGGGCGATATTGATTAATCACGGAAATTGGGGTCAACAAGGAATTCACCTGGAGGTTAGACATTTTTCACGAGTGCAGCTTGGTGTTTCACGGGTATTCCATATTAGTCAATGGTTGGAAAACTCGATTGCTTTGATGTGCCTGACTAATTAATCATTATTTACTCATTTCAGCTGGGCCCATTCATCGAAATGCTGCCTGAACTGGCGAGACTGGAGAACCTCGAGGATCTGCACATTCAGGTATTTTGTTAGCTTTTACTTTTATTAGTGCACACTACGACGCTGAAAAAAAGAACGGTTGTTGTGAGGGACTATTAATGATTCACCAGCATGGTAAATTGTGGATGAAATGGTTTTCCTAGTGCTGCACAGGATTTTTTTCATAATTTGTACTATTCTTCCATGGCTTTTGGTAGGATATTTGTTGTTGCGAAAACAATAGTTTTGCTACATTTTGCCCTTAGCCGATATATGTTTCACTAGTAAGTGACTTCCGCGGAATAGCGTCGCATTAAATGATTTTGCCTTCGACGATAATTTAAAAAAAAACATCCTTTATATTTCTCTCCTACTTTTTGTTTCATGTTTCATACATTCCATAAGCGCGCTGAAATGGTCTGTATTCCAATCTTTACACCTCTCCCATTCAATAAATTCAATCATATCGCTTCCTAGGTGTGGGGTGTTCGCTGTCTCGAACCCCTCATGGCCGCCCTCTCATCATCTCCCATTCTCGCCCTTCGCCTCACTCGATTGGCCGTTGCAGCGTACCCGGTGGATGATCGATTCTTTGAGGTGGGATGGTGATTTGGTGTTTCGAACAACTGCTCTGGGACCTGTTTTTCCGAAACGGTGATTTATTGAAGCTATACATCTGTAACTAGATTTCATTTTCAATTTAATGAAAACAAAAATTTCTTCAAATGTCAAAGGTGCGTTCGAGCTTCACTGGATTAACCTATAACGTTAAATTCCGAAAAGATTAATTTTGCAGAGGGTTTGTTGACCTTACAAAAATCCATTCCAGCCGTCCGTTGCCTCCTCGTGGCTCCATTCCTCCCTCTCTGCCTTTCCTCGCGTGCGCACAATTGGCCTCCACGCGACAGTACTGACGAGACTGATCCCTGAGGAGAGGAGGAGTGGTGGGTTATGAAGCGGTTAATATAACAAAACGATTTTATCGTTGAACGTATGCCTGTTTAAAAAATGATAGAAATAGAAAGAGGTTTCATGTTTCATCGTTTGATTACCTGGTTTTGTATCCGCTCTTGTTTCAATTCATGCAGGTCTCCTGATAAAATAAACTGATTTGTTCCACTCTGCTAGTTATATTGGTGATTTTGAGTTGCACCCCGCCTATAAGTCAATTTGGAAGCTGGTAGGGCTAATGAATTCATTGAAGGCCTCAATAAAAACCAATAAAATTCATTCAGGCTACGCGTGGCGCAACGGACTGGCGTGGTTGGCTAACCAGATGTTCGGTGGTTGTGTGGGAAGGGAGAAAGAAAATAAGCACAGGTATGCGTTCGTTCTTCCTCGTTGCATGCAGAGAAAACTTCGACGAGGTGTGCTGGCTACAGTTTTAGCCTCTTTGTTGTTTATTTGTTTGCTATTTGTTTGTAAGGGTGCAACGGAAACAACCGATCAATAATGAAGCAATGTCCTGGAAGTCGTAATCTTCTATCTCAATAATTCATCTTTGATCTCAAATGCATCGTTGAAGTCGTAACCTCGACGAGGTCTCTCTGGAGGCGTCGTCGGCGCTTCCGATGCTCGACGATGGAGAGGATTACACGATTACGCCCCATTGGCAGGTGAGGGAGAGCTTAATTATTGAATTTCTGGTGAGCTGGAATTGACCCCTGAAGTGTTGAACGCTTTAGAGTTAGTAGTGAAACTTAGAATCGATGAGTTGGGGAATTACGGACACACCCCAGTGGCAGGTTAGGAAGAAGGATATTTATTGTAATTGTGAAGCAGCGCAGTACGATTACGCCCCATTGGCAGCTGAGAGGGGATTTTGTTTTGGGATTTCGGTGGCGTTGAATTGTGTCTTGAAGTGTTGAACAAGAGAAATTAGCGAAACTAATAATCACACAGGTGGAAGCATACGGAAACACATAACATCCCCTATTGTGAGAGAGGAGATTTGTTTTGGATAGAATGCGTTGTAAGATTGCTTCTTGAAAATGTGCTGGGATAAGATTAGCTCGTGATGCAGAGAATCGACTTGTGGGTACACTGTTCGCTCCTCGGTTTGATCAGCGAAATATTATATAGGTTGGATTTTCGGCGGAGTAGAATTGATTCTTGGAATCATCAGTGCATATGAGTTAGTTATGAAACGGCTGATCACATAGGTGCATGTATGCCATATTGACTAGTCTGGTTTGGTTTTTGCTTCAACGGCATCATATTGCGTCATGTATCTGAACCTTACTAAGAGATGATGCTGAAACTACACGGTTGCAATATTTGAATGGATTACTGTAACAAATTATCGATCGCCCCCTCTTCTCAGGTGGAATACGATGCGACGCAGCTCGTGCTCTCGCCAGAGGACGAAGAGGAACGAGAGGAAATTGAAGGTATCGATTAATTAGTGGATACCGTAGTCTGGGGATACGGTAGGAGAATACTAGAAAGCTAGCGACCCAAGAAATCTCTGCACTGTAGCATAGTCCGTCTAGCAGCCGGAGATCGGTTTGCTTCACCTATAAAAAGCGGACCTGGAAACACTTTAACAAAAGGTTACGGTATGTGACTATCGATTGATCGATGGATACTGTAGTCAGGGGATATGGTATGATTTCGGTGGATTGTATCGATTGATTCCAGACGCATCGTACTCGATTCCGCACGGTTCCTCTGACTCGGACGACAGTTTCCTCACGGATGGAGAGGAGGAAGAGGTGAGGGAATGGGTTTGGATCTCGTTGAAGTAGGCTCTTCGCGAATATTGATGGTTTTAATTCGATGAAGTATTTGAGCACAATGTGAAACACAATGCTTGTGTACAAAGCTATTTTTTTCGATTGTTTTGGCGACCATGGGAGGGATTGAGATTGAAACACACTTAAAGTTCTTGCAGGATGAATGAAACACATATAGCGCCAATCAATCAGAAATGTTTGTTTTTATGAGCTGCTAAATTCTCCTCCATTAGGTGAACTTTTCAATAATGCTATTTGAGAATACCTTGAAGCTAGAACCGTACATGTAGAAAAAAATTACGGTTGAGAAAAGTTCAGCTCATTAAGAGTCGTATTTCCTGCCAGTGGCACAACGAATAAAATAAAATTTACTTATTTGTGCAGGACCACGCGGGCGAGGCATCCCGAGACGATCTCGAGCTGATGGAAGAGGGATTGGAAGATGAAACGGAGAGAATTGAGAGAAGGGAGAACAGAAGGGATGAGGTGAGAATGGAGGAATGGTATATCGCCGGGTTAGAGAGAGAGCAAGGGAATGTAGGAAGGAGGAGGTGTGGGGGAGGGATGGTCTAGTCGAGCTGGGTTATGGAGAAATAGAGGGGTGCAGAAGGGATGAGGGGGGGGCGATGGTATAGATGAGACGGGTTCGGTGTGGTTTTTTTGGATCAACAAATGCCATTGCCAGCAAACTCAAATGTGAATTCTGGCTATTAAGATACTGATGGAACCCTAGTTAGACTGCTTGTTTCGGGTTTTTTTATTATACAACAATTAATCTGTTTGGGATCGTAATCAATGACGATTCTGGCTCTTGTAATAATGATGTACCCGAAATTAGCTTGTTCCGAATGACGATTTATTTTCCTTTGTCAAATTCTTATTGCAGAAAGTGCGTGCTGCAATGGAACGAGGAGAGATGGTGGAGCACGAGGAAGAGGAGGGAGATGTCATCGACTTTGATCGGATATCGGATGAAGAGGACGATGAGGAGAAGCAACCGAGAAGTGTGAGTGGGAATTTGTGTAAATTCTTAACTGGCAACCCTTCGTCTACTGGTTTATTAGTTACGGCTCTGAAATACTGATACTGTGAAACTTGAAACAAGGATGAAATAGAACATTACGCCGATACTTACTGGCGTATCAGTTGAGCAATTGTGATGTGTGAGTTGGGATAGGGATGGCAATTAAATGTTTCGTTGCAATCTATGAAAAACTGGCGTTTGCGCAAATTTTTCGTGAAAAAGATTAAATGAAACGTAAAAGCGACTAAATTAGAAGATAGCGACTATTTTGCAGGAATTCTTCGATGACGAGGCCGTCGAGAGCGATAGGGAAGAAAGTGAGGAGGAGGATGGGAAACAGTGAGTTAGCGCAATTGAACTTTCGAATATTGAAGAAGGAAACTTTGGATTTCAATGATAGTTCATATCTTATGCCGGCGTATATCTTGGATCTGCCATAGGCCCCCAACATTAAACTCTAAAAATGATTCTAAAAAAAACTCTAAAAAAAATCTGAGTTTTTTTAATTATTGCATATTTGCAGTGAGGAATCGGCTGACAGCGATTGCTCATCTGAAGATGACGACAAAGAAAGAGAAGAAGAGAGAATGAAGGAAGAGGGAAGGAGAAAGAAGAGAATGGAGAGAAAGCAGGTGGGTCTTGGGGGGGTTTTCTATGACAGTTTTTTTGGTCAACGGAGTTTCACAAGTGATTGGAGTTTCACAAATGCTTGATAGTAAGGCGCTCTAGGTGATTTTGATTGGAGTGACATTGAGTCGTGCACTTTAAACGAGTAATATTTGCAGGCCAAACTGGATAATGAAGTGGAGAGACGTAAGAGGAAGCGTGCTTTCGAAAGTGATGAGGAAGAAGAAGAAATTGTGATTAGAGTAAGGGCTCCGAATAAGAAGAAGAGGGTCGTAATCGATAGTGATGACGAGTAAAGACTACGGTAATGTCGACGTATTGATTTATAGAATTCTGAATACGGTAGGATTTTCATGATCTATTGATTGATTATTATTTCATCCGGTAATCCGGCCGTTGACTAGTGAATTTATTCTGCGGATACTGTGCAATTTGGTGACTCATAACTAGGATTTTCAATGTCTTACCGGTAGACAATATTTCCCATTAGGTGACTCTGATAGGTTCAAATTTATCCTCGAAATTATTTGTTGATTAATGTTTGTTCGCTAAACGATTGTTATGTTGATAAAGGTTGTCTGAAAGAATTCAAGCTGCATGAGAGCAGTGTATTTTGAAAAATATTTTTTCGTAGGAATCATTTTAGTTTGGTAATTTATTTTATTAGCATATTACACATAATATCGGAAGTGAATCGCATAAATTATAATGTGTTCGTAATCTGTAAACAACTCAGCGATACGAAACCCGAGCACAGCACGTTATCATAACACAAATTAGCAAGCACAAATTATCAAAAATACAAGCATAGTCTCTGATATAACTCTCACGAAAATACTAAGCTACAATATTACAAAGTGGCAAGCGTAATCTACTCTTTGACATTTCGTTTACGAGATAAATTGATTCGTATTTCTCAAAACGTAAGTAAGCACAAATGGTCAAATTACAATCATCGTTCTGCTGCTACGAGGATACCTACAGTAATCAAGATACAGTAGTACTCATTTCTCGGCAGCGATAATCCTCAGTTGTCGATGGACCGACTCGAGCAGCTTCTTCCTGTCGCTTCCCTTCATCGAGAAGAGACCGCTCGTCTTCTTTTCCCACTCGATCTTCCTGCAACAGGATTATTATATTGACTGTGAAACCATGAAAACTGCAAACTCGCATTGAATGTGGAAGCACCTAATCTACTCTAGAACGAAACCTCGAACCGCCTTTACTCTTTTCGTCTGTAAGCATCACAATTTGTCCAAACTCTTCAAATAATCTTGCGACTACTGTCACTAACTCCTTTACAATCGCCTGAAGCAATACTGTTTTTAGTATACAGGGGTGTATGTTCACCCGAATTTTAGCATTCCTGCATCGGTGAACAGTGCACTGGACTCATTTTAGTAGTGTCATTCGTTCGTTCTAGTCCTCACCCCCCCACTCACTTCTCGAGAATGACGATGGCGTCGTTGATCCTCACCCTGTCGTATCTCTTCTTATCATTGCGCGCCTCCGCACAGAACGTCGTCCAATCGTCCTCCACCACGAGGTCCAGCAGCTGTCTGAAATTAATATTTGAAAGGCTTCATTCAGACATTTCCATTTAAAAAGGCGCTTCGCGACTACCTCAAAAATTTCAATACACTCAGCAAAGAAAACTTAATTTGGCATGGGCCCGACTAGTCACATCACAGTTTCAAACATCCTATTCAGTTACTCCTCTCGCTCGAGATATAATCTCATCCATCGTTCGAATAGTCTAAATTCATCTTATCACTTATCGTATCATTTAATCATTAAAATATCATAAAAGATCCTTTCCTCACCTCAGCGTGGCAAACGTGACGGGGAGTGTCTGGGGATCGAGGCCGGTTACTGGGGCTTGCGCAGTGAACATCTCCGCCTGCAAGTGGAGTGGTCAATAAAGGATAACGGCATTCCGCCCCCCCCCTCACATCCACTCTTTCGCTCCGGTGCCGTAAAGTAAACACCTAAATTGAGAACAGTACAATCCGAATGCTATGTTCACCAGTGCTTCTAAAAGCTCGTTGATTTTGAACCTTTCACGTAACTAAAAATCTGCGGGTACAACATGCATCTAGAGACCGGGAAAGGGAAAATTAATTTGAGGGAACTTGCCTGCATCACATCGAGATTGAACTGCTCGAGGGCACCGCGGGAGACGAGACGGAAGTCGGGCGAGATGAGGATCGTCAGAAGTGAGTCGGCGACGTACTTGCAAATCTGAGAAACTATAGGATTAAAGAGGACGAAAGAGTCGTCAACCACAAGAAAAAAGAGGCATCAGTCTTCTCCAACCATGACTATTTACGGTATTTGGCTTTCTAAAAAATGTAGTACGAGTGGCGTTGTCTTTTTAAGCATCATATTATCATATTTAATCACTCGCTAGTCAGTATCAATTATTTTTTTAGCGACATTCTATATCTCTCAAGGCTTCTTTTCTCACCTGAATGCACACGTGCTTGGCCAGTGTATTGGGCAGATTGGTGAAGGAGGTGAAGGTTGTCCGGAGGAAGCTGATGAGGTCGAGAATGTAATCGGACGCGTGACCGGCTGAGGAGGGCAACTCCCAGTCATACGCGACTGAAATTGAGAGGGTTGGAAAGGAAAAAAATGCATAAGTGAGGTTTCAAACTGCGAAACAGCCACCAGAATCAAGATAGTGACGTCTAGTCGATGTAAGCACCATTTGCGGTGAAACTATTATTGCATTCTCTTCCTATTATGAACACAAATCGAAAGTTGAATACCAGAGAAGCAATGGAACCACACGAAACTCTAAATCGAACTGTTCGTGTTATGAGGCCGACTTTACACATTTTTCATTTCATTTACATTTCATTGAAAGTTGAATATCAGACAAGCTATCACAACCACATGAAACGCTAAACCGAATCGTTCGTTTTCTGAGCACTTTTCAAGACAACTCCATGTTTCAACAAATGATGATAACCACTCACTATTATCAAGGAACAGATCGACTTTCTTCCTCAACGATTCCTCAATCTGCTGCTCAGCCTCGGTTCGCGCGTCACGGAACACCTTGTCGGACAGCGCGACGAGATGGCCAGTGGCGTGCGCCGGATTCTCGCCTTAATTGTTACATTAAATTTATTCAAATTAAAATTTAATCTCCTCTAGACCCTTATTATTTAGTTTTTCGCTCTAGATTGTATGGCAACGACAACTATCAGCCAGACTACAAGTGTTTGTTATTATAAGCCATATAATACACATTATAATTTGGAGATACCCCAAGCTCTAGTGCATCCCTTGAAACGCACTACTCGCAGAGATGAATCCCCCATAGTTAAAGTTGCTCCAAATGTGATTTTTTATCTGATAAAACGAAACTATACTGAAGCAATACCGTGTGCACAACCTAAGTGCAAACGCTGAATCCCGGATCTCCCCATCTAATCAAAAAAACGCGAAATGATTGCAATTCATTCATCCACTACACAAGCGACCATTCTCGTTATTATCATTGCCAACTGCCCAAAAACCAAGAAAATGTCCAAGATCAACGATTAAACCGTTCCGCCGCTCACCTCCATTGACGATCCGCGTGATAAACGGACCGAGCGATTCACACGACTTCTCCATGTAGCCCATGTTCACCGTCATCTGGACCAACTGAAATCCGAAAGTTGATCTTTGATCTTTATTGAAAATTTTCTTTATAATACTGCTCCACAGTCGCATTTGAGCAACGTTCTGTCTCTCTCGTTTCACAATACTCACAGGTTTCAAATATTGACAAGACATAAGACATAAGACATAAGTCGCTGTCAATAAAAATATTTGCTAACCTGAATGAGTGTTCGATTCTCGTGAATGTACTGCTTGAGATGCTCGGACCATCGCACGAGAAGAACGTTCGCGAACCTACCGAGTTATCATCATCATGTTAAGATAATATGATGATATAAATGGAATATTAGAACCGTGGAATTACTCTCACGATAATATTCCGAATATCAGAACATGCCGAAACTCAAAAATCCCATGTGTGACTGCAGAACAAAATAGTCAACTGAAAAACAACTATGTTCGCCCATCAACCCCCCCCCTCCTCAAATCCACTCACTTCCTCATCGAATCCTCAATATCCGAATGGCTCATCTGGAGGTTCTCCATGAACTTCAAACAATTGACGAGGTAGTTCTTCACTTGCACGTACACTCCGATCACGAAGCGAGAGAAGGGAAACTTGCGAGGATAGTCCTCCTGCAAATGGGGCAAGATGTATGATAAATATGAAAGGTAAGCAAATGGTGTATTCACGACATTTTGCAGGCATAAGACAACAGTTCCTTGCGGTCCAATGCGTTCTATGGTAGACCATTACTCTCTCTTGCTAACTATGATATTTAGTATTCGGAATTGGGATACTATTATCACAGACTTTCTGTAAGAGTGTAGGAATGCCGTCCACTAGGAAAAAACTTGTTGTCCCCGATTCCGATGAAACTTGGTTGGTGGGTACCCTTAGGGGTAAGGAGGAGATTCAAAAACTTTTTTGGGTCAATTATCGATTTTATCGATTTTTACGGCCCAAATCTTTAAATGGCCATAACTTCCTTCATTTTCATCGCACAGCGAGCGGATTTTTCGCGGTGAATTAGTTTCAGAATTCTCTACAAAAAGTTGCAGAAGCACAATATGAAAAAAATTGGTCTTCCACCTGAAAAATCGATAAAACCCATTTTTTGATCGAAAAATGTCTGTTTCTCGAAAATGTACCGAAAACACAAAAAGTTTTTTTGCCTTAAAAGTTTCTCCAGACCTTTTGTGTTGACACTGCATAGTTGGTTTTTGATATCTCTGTCCGCGGGATGTCGCTTACTAGTAGAGTCCGAACATAGTCGTTTATTTCGAAAAATCGATCTTTTGACCATAACTTGCTTCAAAATGGTCGAATCAGGATTTTGAAAAAAGGGAAATTTAGCTTTCATTGAGACGAAGAAAAACGTTTTAGTCCAAAAAAGTCGTAGGACTACCCATTTTCGAGTTATTCTGGAAAAACTGATTTTCCAGAGGGATTTCACTTTGTGTGACGGCGGGAAAACGCTCTTTGCGGTTTCTATGCTTCGATAAATTGTATATATATTTTTTTAAAATTGTATGCACCAATTCCGTATGAATTAGCATTTCATTAAGTTGGTCTCTCACTGACCGTCTCCGTATCCCACCCCACGCCAACTGCTACTTAGGAGGGAAGGAGAGTGGGAAGTGTTAGGGAGGGACCAACTTACTCTGGTGTGAATTCCATGCGGAATTAGCGCTTAAAAAATAAAATAAATAAATAAATGTATACAATTTATCGAAGCATAGAAACCGCAAAGAGCGTTTTCCCGCCGTCACACAAAGCGAAATCCCTCTGGAAAAGCAGTTTTTTCCAGAATAACTCAAAAATGGGTAGTCCTACGACTTTTTTTGGACTAAACCGTTTTTCTTCGTCTCATTGAAAGCTAAATTTCCCTTTTTTCAAAATCCTGATTCGACCATTTTGAAGCAAGTTATGGTCAAAAGACGGATTTTTCGAAATAAACGACTATGTTCGGACTCTACTAGTAAGCGACATCCCGCGGACAGAGATATCAAAAACCAACTATGCAGTGACAACAAAAAAGGTCTGGAGAAACTTTTAAGGCAAAAAAACTTTTTGTGTTTTCGGTACATTTTCGAGAAACAGACACTTTTTCGATCAAAAAATGGGTTTTATCGATTTTTCAGGTGGAAGACCAATTTTTTTCATATTGTGCTTCTGCAACTTTTTGTAGAGAATTCTGAAACTAATTAACCGCGAAAAATCCGCTCGCTGTGCGATGAAAATGAAGGAAGTTATGGACATTTAAAGATTTGGGCCGTAAAAATCGATAAAATCGATAATTGACCCAAAAAAGTTTTTGAATCTCCTCCTTACCCCTAAGGGTACCCACCAACCAAGTTTCATCGGAATAGGGGACAAAAAGTTTTTCCTAGTGGAAAAACGTGCTCTTTTTCCTACACTCTTACAGGAAACCTGATTTATATAAGGATAAAAAGTTTAAAGATATGATTCATTCACCCACGGAGAATATATTGGTAAGGAGTATTTACTCAGGTACATACATTGAGTGCGCAGCGCCAAAGCTACGGGTATGAGTAAAACGGAAAATGAACGGATCGTGGCGAACGCGGCTAATGCACTGTTATTTGTTGTTGTTGTTGTTCTACGTTTGTGGATGCAATTACACAAAACAAAATCTTCCCGTACATACATTAATCGTGCAACACAGAAACATCGGGTTCAATTGAACAAGAACTATTTGTTTGTTCTACGTAGGGAGAATATATTGGAAAGTTGAAATTTCTCAGGTACCTGGATTGAATGTGCAGCCCCAAAGCTACGGGTTTCAGTGAAACGAAAAATGACTTAATCGTAGTATATTCAGTGTTTTGTTGTTTAACTTTTTTGTTGTTGTTGTGAAAGCAATTACGTTAATAAATTCTTGCCGTACATACATTGCTCAGGCACCACCGAAACATCGGGTTCAGATGAAGAAATATTTTGTTTATTCTATGTAGGGAGATAATATTGGAAAGTTATACTTCCTCAGATACGAAATTGAGTGCGCAGTCCTAAAGCTACGGGTTTGAGTGAAACGAAAAATGAGTAAATCGTAGTGAATGCCTTTTTTTTAGATTGTTCTACGTCAGTGATTGGAATTACGGAAACCAATATCTTCCCGTACATACATTAATCGTGTAACACCGAAAAATCGGGTTCAATTGAACAAGAAATATTTGTTTGTTCTACGTAGGGAGAATATATTGGAAAAGTGTAATTCCTCAGATACATACATTGAGTACGCAGCCCCAAAGTTACAGGATTGAGTGAAACGAAAAATAAGCAAATCGTAGTGAATGCAATTTTTTTAGGTTGTTCAACGTTAGTGATTGGAATTACGTAAACCAAAATCTTCTCGTACATACATATATCAAGCAACACCGAAACATCGGGTTCAGTTGAGGAAGAAATACTTTGTTTTTGTTCTACGTATGGAGAAGTTATTGGAAGGTTGAAATTCCTCAGGCAGATACATTAAGTGCGCAGCGCCAATGTTACGGGTTTCAGTGAAACGAAAAATATGCAAATCGTAGTGAATGCATTTTTTTAGGTTGTTCTACGTTAGTGATTGGAATTACGTAAACCAACATCTTCCCGTACATACATTGTTCGCGCAAGACCGAAACATAGGGTCCAATTGAAGAAGAAATATTTTTTTGTTCTACGTTACAGAGAGATATCGAACAATTGTAATTTCTCTGGTGTATAAATTGAGTGCGCAGCCTTAAATCTACGGGTTCCCACCAAACAAAAAAAATGAATGAATCTGTTGTTCTAGGTCATGTGGGTCCATGCAAGAGAAATTGACTACGATTTGCGCGCACCCTCTCGAAAAAAATCAGCCATTTATGCACCGCAAAATCTGCCGAGTCCTATGCATCGGGGGTTTCAGTTGAACCAGAAACACTATCAAACACATTGAGAACCAATACTCTTCGTTCGTGTCATTCCACCCACCTTCTCAATGCTCCTCTTGTAGAAGGGAAACTGTCTCACAATCGCCCTGAACTCCTCCTCATCATCGACGGAGATGGGCGTGTAGTTGTCACTCTCCAGATCCCGCACGAACTGCGCCTCGTACTCCCTCATCAGCAGCTCCGTGTACTGATCACTGCAAAGGAGAATCAATATTGAAGGCACGGGATTGGAAAATGTCAATTGGTTTGGTGTCTAATTGGGGGGGGAATGCAACTGAACTCAGCTCTCATTTTGGGCAGTTACGAGTACTGGTCACTGCAAGGAGGAGCAGGGATGAATGTTATGACTTACGATTGTAAACAATTTGAAAAACGGATTTCGCTTAATGATATATGAAAATTATCCCATATGTGGCTTCTCAATTAATGTTTATAATTCAAAATAGAAATAGCAGGTAGTTGAGTTCTTCCCGAATGGTCACTGCTAACTAGAATAACTGAAACACCAAACATTCCAGGTGAAATGCTTGAGTAAATGCTTGCTTGAGTAATGTCATGGTTGTTTATCAAGAGGAAAAATCGCTGCGAATTTTTACTGCATCAAATAACCCACGTGAAGTGCTTGAGCAGCTGGTACAGTCTCGTTATATCGTATCCGTAGCTCTTCATCGTCAGTGCGAACAGCAGCACCACCTTCTTCATCCGGATCATCATCTCCACATCCGAGAACACGCCCTGACCAGATATTTTAAGATTTAAATACATAATAATAATATTATTTGAAAAAATCCCTTGTATATTCGTGTTTCGAATTATACTCATAGCAAGCCTCAATGGATCTTTCTGATTGCAGAATACAGAATATTCAATCATACATTTTCTTACGATCAGATTTCAACAATATTGCTGTTGCTGGATCTTATCTTGCTCGCTGATCCCTATAAATCAGAAACCAACTCACAAAGTGCGAATTCAGCAGGTCGAACACCGCTGTGGACGCGTTCTTCCACAGATTCTCCGTGTGTTGGGCGGTGACGAGGGATGGCTCCGTGAGATGGATATGATCCTCCACGACGAAGAACCCAACGATCTCGTTCAGCCAGTCGACGTACTGCTTCAGGGTCGTCATCTGAAGCATGAGTACATTATTCGGTGTTAGATGCACACATCATCACTCTAGCGTTGGGTAGTTATCGCTCCTACTTACAGTTTGTGATCAAAACCGGAATCATGCAGGCTCAAAACAAAAAAGTCGCAGTTGAATTTAGCCAGATAAAACTAGTCTCTCACACCCTAAAATACTCGTAACTGCAAGCCCTTATTTTATACCAATCAGCTTTTCCCTTCAGACCCGACTGGTAATATAACCGCTGATCTGAATGTACGCCTCATCTTCGCTGATTTAATTAATTATTTTCTCATCATGACATACTCTGCGCAGGGATCAAATGCGCAGGTCATGAAACGCAAATTGTGGCGTGCTTTTCCGAATTTATCACATTTCTGGGCGTGATGAGGTTAGGTTTCGGGTAAAATACCCTGATCTCGTGGAATGGTTGCATGCTTTCCTCTAATTTTTGGTAAAATTGACCTAAGAATGTGGCATGCATAGGTCTTTTCGGGAGGAGTATTTGACCTATGACTCTGCGTTATTAAGTCTGTAACATTACTTCTCTTTATAGGTATTGACTAAAACCGGAATCACGCATCTCACATTTTTAAAAAATCGGCATTGAAGCAGGAGCCATTCCTACTCGGAAAAGCCAAAACTAGATCTAAATCTGCCCCTTAGTCACATACTAACTACCGTAATCCCCATCCCCCTCACCTTGGGCGGTGCCTTGCACACGATCTCGCACTGCTGCTCCCTCTGCTTCCTGTAGTACGCCTCGAATTCGTCCTTCTTCCCGAGCACGTTGAAAATCTGCGAGCAGCGATGGATGGGCGTGAAATCGATCAGATCCTGTGCCGCTTGGGCCTGCTCCGAATCCTGCAATATAGGATGCAATAATATTATTATTACTACCATGCAGGTGGAACCCGCCGGTAAGGCCAGCTGTCCCACTAGGTGTCTTATGACTGTAAAATCGCTTGACGTGGATACACCTTTACCTTTACAGAGGGCGCCCGTGTTCGTGCACACCGCCGACGTTTGTCATGTTTGATTACTACAGTTCCTTCCCTTAACCTGACCTACTGTCGCCACATCCTTTGTACCTACCTTACTACTGAACCCCCTATAACTTATAATGGTTGTGGTTTGGCCAACAAAGGAATGCAATAAAGTTCGAAAATAGACCCGAGATAAATCAAAGGCATCAAACTGGTCTAGCTAATCCACAGAAAAGAAACGAGAAATCACATGGAATCTTTTCCATCCGCATGATCATTGTTGGTTTATTCTACGTACATCTACGATACTATCAGAACTATAATCTATCTAAATACGTAATGTCGGTGAAACTTAACAAGGTCGGGAAGAATTGAAACAGGAAAAAGATGACAAGAGCACAATGAATAGTACAGACTAATGTAAAATTCAACTATATACTGTTCACATTGGATTAGATCGAAACACGCATTGGCAATGAATTATCAATAGCCGGGGAAAATATAAACAAGATTCAAGCAAATTAAGTTGTACGGGAACCAAGAGCTTAATTATTTTAGTTTGTTCTAAGTAACTCACTCGTATCATCCAAAAGGAATTGAATCGAAATAAGTAATGACAGTGAAACTTTTAGGTCACCTGAAGTCTTTCCCAAAGAATGGATTATTTTTGAATTTGTTCTACGTAATGTGATGATACTATCGATATTAGATTCGATAGAAATACGTAATGCACGCGAAACCTAACACGGTATGGAAGAATTGAAACAGGAAAAAGACGACTTCAGGTAAATTACAGGATAATGAATATTTCAACTATGTGTTACTCACATTGAATTCAAACAAAATAAATTGTCATTTTTTTCGGGGAAATTGAAAAAAAGAGAGAAGCAAACTAACAAGTAGCAAGTAGTAAGTAGCACGGAAACTTTTCCAAGGCCTCAATTATTTGGTTTGTTCTACGTTATTCGCTCTTACCACACAAAAAGGGTTCAATCGCCCTACGTAATGCCTGTGAAACTTAGAAGTCGCATGGAATCTTTTCCAAAGGATCAAATATTTTCCGATTGTTCTACGTAATGGATGAATACTGCCGGCATTAGATTCGACCGAATTACGAAAAGTCCGTGAGACCTCAACCATCCCGGATCAATATGGCTACGGAACTATTTTGATTCGACATGTATGCTCTCAAGAGTCAATCGTTATTGATTATTGATCAATAAGTGAACTCACATCAAAATCAGACACTCTCTTGGTCGGTTTGTTGCCCGCCGAATCCTGATTGATGAGGGCGCCATCGGCCGAGATCGCCACCTGAATATTGATCAATTTCGAATTGGCACCTACCCATTGCTGGGCACTTTCTCCGCTAGGCTGTGGCTCCCTAAGGTGAATTACTAACGATCTGCGGTGCCTCCGCATTGAAATATCTCAAAAACAACGGGCCTCTGCATACTAGACGAAACCAATGGCCGTATCTCCCCCCCCCCCTCCCTCACTGCAAACGTGTTCCCAAATGCGCGGGGGCTATTCGAGGTTTCAAAATTTACTGATCACACTCACGATTCATTTGAGTTTCACGTTCACTATGATATCTCGGGCGATGATTTGAATCGATTTTGGACGGGTTCTACTGGGAAAAAAAGGTTCTATATCGGGTTTGCCATCAATAGATCTTAGATGCCCTGCAGTGATGAGCACCAGTCTTAGACAGACAACTAAATTCGTGGGTCCGGAATAAATTATGCAAAATATCGCGGGGTTTGCTTCTAAGATCGGGGGTACAGTCCTAGATCAGGTCCCGTGCTCGTAACTGATTTCCCGACTTACCTTGACGCTGACGGCATTCTTCCTCGCCTCCTCTTGCAGTTTCCTCACTCGATCCGCCTCTGAGACGCCGAACGAGTGCATTTCGGCCGTCTGAATGGGAGCAATACTCTGATAACTCACAAGATGCTCCAGAATTGCCAAATACACTCATTTTGGGTGACAGTAATCGTTCTACAAACAGTAAAGGAATAAAATTAAAATAACATGTGCGAGAAACTCTTTCGAGACGGCCAGGAGTCGAATATCATAATTGGCATCAACTGTGGTTGCATATACCATTTTGAGGGTTCATTGAACCATGGTAAACTACTCACACATTTACACGCGTGCAGTCCGATGCGACACGCGACCTTCTTGATGTTCTCGAGGAAGTCCTTGAACTCGGAGTACGCCTGAACCGAGGAATCTTTGATGCCCGTATGAATCCCCAATGCACCACTTACTAACTGATTCGTGTACTACCAAGGAATCATGTGCACGGGATTCTACGGTGAAAGTCGTATTGCTATTGAAGTGCTAACTTTAAAGTAGAATTTACCAAATCGATGAAACCAAGATTTGACGGGCTCATGGATACCCCGCCCTCTACTCACCTTCTCTTTACTATCAGTTTAGCATTTTTTGAACTCATTTGTTCTGCCCGTGAAGCATGAATCTTCCAATTCCTCCTCCCCCCCCTCACCTTCTTCTCGATCTCCTTCCTCAATGGATCCATACTCTTCGACAGATCCTGCGTGAATCGATACTGCTCAATCAGCTTGAAGTGCGTGTGCTCCAGCTCCTCCAGTACCTTCAGCGCCTGGTAGTACCTGCGATATTTGATTAAAGTAAGAGTTTTCTCTCCTGGGATATTTGTGCTTCGCATTTGAGAGGGCGCGGTGGTGCAGTGGTTGTGTGCCAGGAATGCGATTCGAAAGGTCACGAGTTCGACCCCGCCCGCCCTCAGATCCACCCAAACCAAGGGGGTTAAGAAATGTTGGAAGTGGTGAAAGCCACAGTAAAGAAATCCCCTACCACGTGCACACAACACGGGCGGTTAAAGTCTCGCAACAGCCACTGGTCGTCCCAGGTTAGGCGAACGTTGCTACTCGACGATGGGGTGGCTAGCCCGCCTTGCGAGGATAATGCCTAACACCTTTACCTTTTACCTTTACCTTTGCGTAGATTTGTGCACAGTTGTACCTGCAATCTTATTATGAATATGCCTCTACAATGAGCGAATTGCAGCTTATATGCAGAGCTTTAGTGGCTTATTAAAGTCCAAAAAGAAGAGGAACAGTTCATTGATAATGAGACAAGGGAGTGCACTTATGCTATGTGCGAAGAACAAATCTCACAGGAAAGATAGGAAACTTGTGAATTCAATCGAATTGAATATCTCAAGTTTTTACATCTTCCCTGTGACATTTATGCTTCGAACGTAGCCCAAGTACACTCCCGCATCTCATTATCAATTTAGTACCCATTTCAGAGGAGAAATTATCTGTTAAAACGACACTCACTTGCTCTGACCCATCAGCTCGAGCAGTTTGGAGTAGTTATCCAGGACGGGCAGACACACGGAGATGTGATCGATCGCCACCATCGCATTACGCATCTGCAATCGATTGCTGATGTTTTTTTGGTGAGAATCAAGTATCATTTCATCTAGTTGCATGCATGCTACTGCTCTATTACTACTGCATGATCGAAATATCAATCCGATTTTTCGAGGAAAAGGAAACAAACTAACACGAACGGCACTCGAACTTTTTCAAGAAAATATTTCAAGAGTTCAAAGTCATTACACAATCTTTTCACAGTTTCTATTGCGAGTCAGCTACAGACATGACGCCATCAACTGCTAGTTCATTCTAATGGTTTTAAAATCCGCCTGTTTCCTGTAGCAAATTTACTGCAAAAGTCACTTGGTCAACAGAAATTTCAAGCCTCATTTAACAGAGACTATCTGAGAGAATTGGGCCGTACAAACTTTTTTGACGATTTCCTGAAAAAATGGCCCCAGGGGTACTTTTTCACGTAGAGTTCGAAAATCGACCTGAGAAAGTCGTATCTCCACCCCCCGGTAACCTATGGGTCATGGTACCGTGCCAGGGTCAAAACCAATTTTGCGAACCAGGCTTCAAACCTATGCATGTGATAGCGCATTTTGTAGATCTCGTCGAGACAAACATTTTTTGGGAAGAAAGTGAAAAAAAATATTTTCATTGAAGAGAGTTATGCTCTTCAAAAATTTTCAAATAGCAGCCGTGAAAAATTTTTGCCAACCCGTAGAAATTTTATTTTTCCAATCGATTCAGCATGTTTTTTTACCCCTCTGGTCGAAAATTCAGCAAAATCGAAGATGACGAAAGTTGTTTTAAATTTCTTCAAATGCGCGCAACCTCGCTTTTTTGCGAATTTTCTAGGGATTCGACATTGAAGAACTCTCGTTTTTCGAACCAATATGTGATAGTTTCTACTCAAAATGTCTAATATGGGTCAGAACATCATTTTCTGAAAGTTTTGAGTGCAAAAAAAGACGAAAAAAAATTTCGTGAAAAAAATATTTTTTTTGTGAAATCGAAAAAAATATAAAGTTTCCCGATTCTTTCCAAACTTTCAGAAAATGATGTTCTGACCCATATTAGACATTTTGAGTAGAAACTATCACATATTGGCTCGAAAAACGAGAGTTCTTCAATGTCGAATCCCTAGAAAATTCGCAAAAAAGCGAGGTTGCGCGCATTTGAAGAAATTTAAAACAACTATCGCCATCTTCGATTTTGCTCAATTTTTGGCCAGAGGGGTAAAAAAGGATGCTGAATCGACTGGAAAAATAAAAAATGTATGGTGTGTGCAAAAATTCTTCACGGCACATATTTAAAAACTTTTGAAGAGCATAACTCTCTTCAATGAAAATATTTTTGTTCACTTTCTTCCCAAAAAATGATTGTCTCGACGAGATCTACAAAATGCGCTATCACATGCATAGGTTTGAAGCCTGGTTCGCAAAATTGGTTTTGACCCTGGCACGGTACCATGACCCATAGGTTACCGGGGGTTGGAGATACGGCTTTCTCAGGTCGATTTTCGAACTCTACGTGAAAAAGTACCC
>LS486708.1:150822-167123 GCA_900490705.1 Pristionchus arcanus
AAGAGCATAACTCTCTTCAATGAAAATATTTTTTTTCACTTTCTTCCCAAAAAATGTTTGTCTCGACGAGATCTACAAAATGCGCTATCACATGCATAGGTTTGAAGCCTGGTTCGCAAAATTGGTTTTGACCCTGGCACGGTACCATGACCCATAGGTTACCGGGGGTTGGAGATACGACTTTCTCAGGTCGATTTTCGAACTCTACGTGAAAAAGTACCCCTGGGGCCATTTTTTCAGGAAATCGTCAAAAAAGTTTGTGCGGCCCCTGTGGAGCCTAACTAAATTCTCTCAGATAGTCTCTGTTAAAAAAAAATCCACCCACCTGTTTCCTATACTTGACGATCTCCGTCGTCTTGGCAGCCATCTCCGACGACGCCGTCTGGATCGTCGAATCGATCTCCTGCGCCTCCTCCTGAAAACCACGATTTAGTGTGGCGGTAAAACATAAAAACCCCGGGTATGTTTACTCTGGTGAAAAGAGACCATTTATCATTTCCCATCTATTATGCATTCTAATGATATCGAGTTGAAACACCAGTGTTGACAAAATCAAGAAGTAAAAGCAGTTTGTTGAATATCTCCTTGTGCGTTGTCCGTGGTCGAGTATGGTGGTATAAACTCAGTAGTTTATCCACAATACTAAGACAACAAAACTAGAAGAGAAAGCAGAGATAAACCTAAACGTGAACTAATGAGGGGAGCTCAGGAACTCCTCAAGAAACGTTGCGTATTACAATTGAAACGACGCAAAATGTGTAACTAAATGTGTGAGCAAACGCACGTAGGCAAGTTGCACTCGGCGCACTAAGAATTACGGTAGGTCACACAATAAATAGTCAATCGACAATTGACTATACTATACTTAGCATTTCTTGTATATACAACACAGTTGTTTACCGTATTTTCCGAATTGTTGGTGAAATATTGAATAGCGTTACCTTGATGGCAGCGCACTTCTCTCTCAATTGCATCAACTGCTTCATCGAATCGATGAATCCCTGGTAGTGATGGGAGCACACCTGCAAATTTAACTGATTACACTCACGATGCATTTGAGTTTCACGGTCATTATGATATCTCTGTCAATGAGTTGAATCGATCAGTTGAGTGGGTTGCAGGCAAATAGAAAATACAGATCCGAATGGAGTATCCCATCTATAGTCACAGTTGAAAAAGGTAATTTTGGCCCCCAAAATTTCCCATGGTATGAGCTACGTTTGGGTGAAAAAAAAATCAAACATTCTTATGGTATGAGACATTTTGGGTCAAAAATTCCCATGGTATGAGCCATTTTGGGCCAAAAATTCACATAGTATGAGTTCCATACCATCAAAATTTCCCACCCCTTTCATTTGTGTCTATAGTACGATATTCCAATTGGGCAGAATATCAATTTTAACTTGGTTAATTAGATATTTGGTAGATTAGATACAAATTAACCATAAACTAACCCTCTGAATGTTCTTGTCGTACTGATGGATACGATGCTCGAGTCCACGAGAGAACTTGGTCACGTCACCGCTCTCGTAGATTGCCCTGAGCAAATACACAATTTATTGATTAATATAAATGTTTTTAAAAAAACGAAAAGTCATTAAAAAAAGTCCCTGCTGTTTCACTAGCATAAAATAAAAAAAATCAGGGATAACTCCGACTGTACCGAATGCAATTTATAATATTAAATTATGAACACAATAATTATTCACCTGAGAACGAGTCCGATACTGCCCGAGTCTGTGGCCTCGAGTTCGTAGATTTCCGGAGTCATCTCAGGCACTGGAAAGGAAAATAGTCACCGTGAATTTGTCATTTTTACCCCGAAAATTCACAAGAGATGCTCAAATTCTGGAATATATTTCAGGCGGAGGGTTAAGAATCGCTAAGGCAAGAGATTTTAGAAGAGAATGTTGCCAAAATCAAATGACAAGAATTCCATACCTTAAATTCGTATTTACCTAAGATCCAGGAACTCTTTTCAACTGTGACAATAATGACGAGGACTTCCTAGCGATTATACTGGTAATAGAGCTGTTGAGCTTATCCATTGTATATTCAATGATCGAACGAAAATTTACGGCAAAAGTGGACTCGGAAACTGTTCCAACGACAATTAAACGGTAAACTAACGTGGCTGGTAGCTCGTCGAGGCGGAATCGCTGTTGGCCGTCGCCTCCTTCGTTGCTGTTATCGACGATGTCGTATCCGAGTGAGAAGAATGGGCCGGTGACATCCTTCCTGCAAGGAGCATCATTGAATGATGGAAAAATTAGAATAAATCAGAGCGAAAGTGAAGCAAATGCGACAGCTGAACAACGCGGAGAATATATGTATAAGGGTTAGGAATTCTGAAGCCGTGTGACAAGATATCGGACGAAGAATGATCAGATGATTTGACATCACTGCATTGAGTGGAAGGATGAAAGACGCGACAAATCAAAGATAATGTGCACGTGAGTGTTTTGAAGAATCCAGCAGCCAAAAACGGAAGGAATGGCAGATAATATGATCTTGCCCATTAGCTAACATAAAGCATACGAATAAAATCATTAGAAAGGAAGCAAAACAAAAGCAGAAAGAGTGAATTAGTCAGCCCGCAAGAGCAAAAAAGATCGAGCTACCGTAATATCCGGTCCGTGAGTTAGGATTGGATCTTGAACTAATTTTATTCGATTTTCAACGGTAGGCTTTAATTTCTACTAGGCACCGCAGAGTAAAAATTCAAACTCTTTCTAAAATTCCTGTTTTGCCACTGTGGGGTGATAGACGATGCCGAATCATGATAGCGCTTTCAGAATTTTAATATATATTAATTTGAGCTAGTTTTTAGGTGTACTGCTAAGCCCCGCCCCCTGTGGTGTAGCGACCGAGAGTGAGCAGTTCGCTGAGTCATTATATGTCAGCGGGTCAATTACTGAAATTTTCAAATACTTTTATTTTTAATTTCTAAATTTTAATCAGATAGCGCCACATGAAATGTTCAATAATTGATAAATAGAATGATTGATTTTGTCTTCGTTCATTGGTTTAGGACCATAACCATATTCTACAGTAATCTTTACCGTATCTCAAATGTGCGAATACGAGCACTGATCCACATTTTTGGTTCATAATGCTACCTCTACATAAGCAGATTCCAAATACAACAGTCTATTGAAGTGACATGCTTCACTTCCATGAGAATCTTAGCAAACCCCGTAATAACATGTGCTAACTTTGATAATCATTTGCCAAGTTTCGCTAAATTGAATTTTGCTAATTTTTCTTTAATAACAGGGCTACAACTCGCAGAAGATATTATAGCCAGAATTGGAGAGCTGCATCCCTTAAATCGTTCACTGGACAATTTATTGTGAGAAAATGACGAATTCTGAAATTTTGATAGTCAATTTCTCATTTTCGCTAAATTGGAATTTTTTTATTTTTTCACTGTGAGTTATTAATGACGTCTTCTACATAATAGCTATAAAAACTAAGGGCTGCATCTCCCAATATTCGATTAATCTGTAAAAAGCGGTTTTTGTGCGACGATTTGAATTCCCGCGCGTTCGAGGTTTACTAATCGGTCGCAGGGCTTCGCTGGCTCTCGATTTCGAAATTCCCGGACTGCGCCCCCTAAATTTCTACCTAATTTTGAGATTTATCTGAAGTTTTTCACATGAAAAGCTGAAAAATGTTGTATACGACATTGAGCAATTACGCAAAGCATTTATTCAGGACTGTAATCATGATAAATCAGAGCAAATATCGACAACAAAACATTCTACTATCTACTTTATTTTACGGAATATCGATTCTGAATTGTTCTCGTTCTGTTCTGCATTTCTACTCGGCCAGCCTTCAAGATCTCTTTATCAGTCAAGAGAAAGAAGTGTTTATCAGTTCGAACGATGCGAACGATCACTCGGATTCGAGGTTCTTCTCTACTATCCCTCATCTAGTTGTCCTCCTCGAGACTCGTGCGACGGGGACGATTATCGTCTAGAAGAGAGAGGATTACTGTAGTTATCCGGGTAAGTTACGGTATTCCAATCGATCAAACCACTGCTGTAGGATTACTGTAATTTAGATTACGATAGCTGAACACTGTATACTGCAGTTCAGTTTTTGATAGTTCTATCCAGAAAGTCAGTTATCGATAGCTCAATCAAGTGTACCGTACCCTCGGCACTGTTGTCGCGGGAGGCGGTGCGGCCGCCCTTCTTGAGCATGCGCACGCTCTTCTTGCGACGAATCTCCTCATCTGCAAATACGGAAGAGTACGGTAGTTCGGTGGGTCAGATAACAGCTCAGTAGAGTCACAACCTGACTACGACTACGATGACTACAATAGATTAGAATGCCCTTGAATACGGTAGTCCGGTGGGTCACCCTGCCCCAATCATCCCTCTGACCCACCGAGATAGCGCGAGTCGTCATCGTGGTAGTTTCCGTCGGCACCGAGCACGCGACGACGACGACGAGCAGAGGAAGTGCCCGACTGCTCTGGAATTACGGTAGGGTACGGTTGGTCAGCTGTTTAACTACGGTAGGGTACACTGGGTCACATGGATTACTATCACCATTTCTGTGACCATCAATACTGTACAGTAGGGAGTTGAGACTCCTCCGGAGACGAAATGTAATACTGTAGCCGTGAGGTACGGTAGTATGGTACCCAATGATAATCAGAAATTGCGGAAATATCTCCGGATGAATACGGTATTCCAGGGTACTGTGGCTGGACTCGGTATGATACCGTACCCTCATTGGCCTGTTCCTGCTTCACATCCTCGTTTGACGACGTGCGACGAGGCTTCACTTTCTCCTCTGCAATCGATAATCATTACCGTATCCCCAAACTACCGTACCCTCAGCAGCTTCCTCTTCAGCTTTCTTTCTGCGGTCCTCCTCTTCGGCTCTTCGCTTCTCCTCTCTTTCCTCATCCTGGAATACGGTAGTTAGGTACGGTAGAAAGACCTACAGTATACCTTCTTCTTTCTCTCCGCCCTTTCTTCATCCTTTCTCTTTCTTTCTTCTCTTTCTTCATCCTTTCTCTTCCTTTCCTCTCTTTCTTCATCCTTTCTCTTCCTTTCCTCCCTTTCTTCATCCTTCCTCTTTCTTTCCTCCCTTTCTTCATCCTTTCTCTTTCTTTCCTCTTCACTCTTCTTTCTCTCTTCCTTTCTCTCTTCATCTCTCTTTCTTCTCGTCTTCTCTT
Organism: Pristionchus arcanus; assembly: GCA_900490705.1. Taxonomy (NCBI): domain Eukaryota; kingdom Metazoa; phylum Nematoda; class Chromadorea; order Rhabditida; family Neodiplogasteridae; genus Pristionchus; species Pristionchus arcanus. The sequence continues at coordinate 156,020 of LS486708.1, forward strand.
CATCCTCACGTCGACGCATTTCGTCCATCTAAAGTACGGTAGGATTTCTGTAGGGTTATGGTATAGGATTATTGATCCTCAGCAACGATAGGCTGCTGAAGCCCAAGGTACCAAGGTACCAAGGTGCCCAAGGTAGGTAGGCCTACGGTAAGGTATCGATATCTATGATAAGTGAGCCACATGGCACTATTGATTGATGAATCATTACGGTACTCAGTACAGGAACTATGATGAGGTTCGGGGTTACGGTAGCTCCAGGGTACCTACCATACCTTCTTTCTGAGCACTTCGTCGCGACGACCGTCCGTGTCAACGTCACGGACCTTCCTGGAGATTGATAAAATCACTTTACGATTGAATATCGTATTCCCATCCTAGATTCTTTTTGCTAGCTTTGGATAAGGCTGCATTTTCTATTAATCAAAGCAAATGTCGTAGCACCTCGCCATAGTGAATCCGGTTCAGTAATGGTAGGTTACAGTTACACCCCTACAGTATACCTCTACCGCCCTACCGTACCCCATTACCGTACTTGGTGTCCGTCTTGTTCGTATCCTCATCTTTCGTCTTCTCGTCTGCCACAGTCGAATCCTCGTCGCCCTCCTTGCTGTAGCCCTGCAGAGATTACGATAGATCAAAGATCAAAGATTAAAGATCAAGGACCAAAGATCAAAGATCAATCTCACATTTCCGGGGTACTGCACGCACACGATGGCCGACGCGTCCTTGGCCACCGTCGAGAGGAGCGAATGGATGGGATCACGATCACGAGAACGAGAACCTGAAATCAGAGTTGATCTTTGATCTTTGATATTTGATCTCTTCGCTGATGCCCGTCGATTCAGGTTGTTCATTGATCTTTGATCTCTTCCTAACAGTAAATTTTCAGAGCAAGTACATTCAAGTCCCACAAATGTCATAATTCCTCGTCCCTACACACATCGCTTGTATCAAGCCCGACCAAGTCGGCGTTGATCTTTGATCTCTATCCCTCCGTTCCTCACCCGAAGCCGGGCTTCTCTTAGCCTCCTTGGGCGAGGGCGTCACGCGGGCGGGCGAGGGAGTGCGGGCTGCAGCAGCCGCAGCCGACTGCTTGCTGCGAGCTGCCGCTCCAGGAGAGCGGGGCGTCTCTGAAGGAAGCAAGTCATCAGTCTGACCCACCGGTCTACCGTAATCGCTTACTCGCAGGGGCCGCGCGCACTGGAGGCGCGTTCGACGGTGCGTCCTCGTAATCCGCGTTGTCTGAAACGATGGAAGGGTTACGGTGGTAGTTCGGTGGGTCATTTTTTAGGGTACGGTAGTTCGGTGGGTATTATTCATATTATTCGTATGGGTATCTCTTGGGGGATACGGTAGTTCGTCGTGTCACCCTCCTTACTCGACTTCTCCTCCGTGGGCGGCTCGTTGGTCATGTCGCGCTCGGCCGACACGCGACGAGGCGGCTCCGGCTTCATCGTTATCGATTTAGCCTGAGGATATGGAAGGTTACGGTAGGCTGGAATACTGTAGCCTGAGGTGCTGTAGGTTACGGTAGTCCCGTGTTACCGTATACCTGGATGCTGCGCTGGTCGAGGCCACCGCGCGACTTCTCGTGTGCAGCGGAGACGGCGAGACGCTGCAAGTTACCGTATACGATACCGTATCGATCGATACTACGTATCCCACGACAGAATACGGTAGCTACCGTATACTCACTCCAGTCTCGTCGACAAACAGCACGCGCACGTACTCGCGCGACTCGGCGTATGAGAGGTGCTGAAAAGGGATTACGGTAGGGATGGTACGGAGGTACGGAGGGTAGGTAACGATTTTTGATCGATGGTACTGTAGCATTTGAGGTCCGGGTACGGTAATGCTTTTATTGAGTTCGCGATGTTTATCGATTGATCATTGTAGGTATCCGACAATGTTTGATTGGGTACGGTATGTCCTGAAAACCTACAGCGAAGGGCTTGTGCAGCTCCCAGAGGGCGGCCGTGCTCTTGCGCGGATCGAGTGCGTGCGCGAAGACTACCGTAATCCGATCCTGAAATATACGGTAATCAGCTCAGTTATCGATCGCATCCTTCTCCACCTTGGCACTCAGCGGGATTGGTCCGGCATCGGCGCCCTTGTACGTGACGCTGACTTCCTGACGTTCGCGAACCTGATATCGTTCAATTATCGATTGGTCGACCGTAATCTACCGTATACCGCGAGTTTGAAGTAGACCGGACGGATGCGGTACAGGTATGACGCGGTCGTCTTGATCTGAAATAAACGGTCAGCGCACATTGCCCGGTTAGCTCAGTCGGTAGAGCACCAGACTCTTAATCTGGCTGTCGCGGGTTCGAGCCCCGCATCGGGCTGGCAATCTTTTGCTGATTTTTTCAGCGTACCTTGAAGATCTCCGTCGACTCGCCAGTGTTCTCGACGGTGAACGCGAGTGCGTGCTTGTCCTTCGCGTAAGTGAACGGCAGCTGGAGTACGGTAGGTTACTGTAGCTATAGCTTTTTTGATTCTGGTACCTATACCGTGCTTACAGTGGCTTTCCTGATTAATTGTAACATCGTGGGTCAGGTTACTGTAGTCACCTATTCCCTGGATATTCCTAGATTCAGCTTACTGTAGCCAACGGATCTCGGTTACTGTAACCCCTGTGATCCCCTGCCCCTGGGCCTCTACCGTACTCCTTACCGTATCCGGATTGACGCTGGCATGGAGTCCCAGCTTGACAGGCTCCCGCTCCTTGGTGTCTCGATGAGTCTCCGAGTGGGCTGCGGTGTCGGGGGCAACCATTCCAAGTGGGCGAGTGGGTCGAGAATGAGGGGACGAACGATTCCGAGATCTTTTATACCAAGAAAATGGCGTATGGAAATGAGCTAATCCCGGTGTTGCAAATATTAATTATTGCAAAAACTAGAAAAGTTAACAAGATTCGTGAAATATCAATCATATCTTTATCTTGGTCATACTCTGACATAATCAATAATGACATGTAGCACAATATTAGGAATGTTACAGTCCTCTATTCGTATTTACAGTGCAATTTGAGCTCTAGCGAAGCAGGCAATGGATAATATTAAGTGATCGATAATTCAAGGGAGACACTCATCATTTAGCATCATCTATCGTTTCTCTAACCAGTGAGAAAGTGCACTAAATGGGAAGAGTCATCCCCTAAGTACGAACCAAAATCAAAATAAATTAGCGTGGTGCGTCTACCGTAATCTTCTTCCTATTCTCATCTCTCGCCTTTCTTCTTCACCTCATCACATCTTCTTGCGAGTGGCAGTGTAGCGCTCCTGGTAGGCAGCGTATCTGCAGATGAGAAATATGAGAACAATAGATATTTTCCCTACGAAGCGCTGAATATAACATAATTATAGAAAGCTCGAGAATTGGAATCCATTGGCCGATTATTTCACTATTGAAATAATAAACTATTGAAACACGAGAGTTCGTGGTAGAAACGGAAAATAAGAGAATTCGGCAAGACCGAGTGGTACCGGGTGAACATTTTAATTGGGTGAGCGCGAGTATCGAAGGAACCCAGCCACTCGCTTTTTTTGACATGGCAGTGAATCGCTAATGCACCATTTGCCTATTTTTTCATGAAGCCGTTGATAAATATCGTTGAAACTATCAAAATAAATATTTTAAACGTATAAAATAACTCGCCCTGATAGATCCTGGAAGTCCTTGTCCTGGAAGAGATTACCCGCGTGCGTGATCAGCGAGATCGACGAATTCTGCAAGGAAGGAGATCGATAATTCAATAATGTGAATAAAAACTCCTGTTCAAAACACCCTTTCAATTGTTCCATTAGTGCAGATAAATATTATTACTATTATTATTTAAACAAAGCATAAATTCAACGCATGGCTACTGTTTCGACCCAAATGTTTTGTTTACAGGGAGCACTCTTTAATTGAACTACTGCCCCCCCCCTCCCTACCGTACCCCTACCGTACCTCCAGTATCTGCTTGTCGAACTGTTCCTTGGCCAGACAGTTCTCTTCTACTCTGAGTGTCCTCAGTCGCTCACACTTCGATAGGGCGGCCGAGTTGAGACGGGAGAGCTGGTTCTGATTGGCAACCAGCTCGGACACTTGAAGGGAAGCGATCTGTAAGTGGAGATGGGAAATCAACAGGGTGACAGAAATAAGGTTATTCTACACCGGAAAAGGAATTCAATCATCACTGCACTTTGATTCAGCATCTTATGAACCACACGAAACATCATAATGCAGGGTCCGCAAAATCGAACATCCAGTGGATCTGCGGTTGCAGATAGGGCGTATCTTTCAATTCATCAGTGGGGATCTAATCTCGTCAAATTCTCTAGGCCAAATATTTCGTGAAGAAAACCGATGCATTCACAGTTTCACCATTCCTGTTTCAACTATTCCTTTCCGCCATCGTGAGTGGTAACAAGGAATAGTAAAAAAGTAAAAAAGTAAGATCTTTAAATGAGCAATTTTCCTACAGTTTGGTATGTATTCCGGCTGCGTTTTGCCGCCATGACTTCGTGTATCTCACCACACTTTAAAAAAAAGTCACTCATCACACATTAAAAAAAACGCCAGAACGTCGATATGAGGCCGTTTGCGAGAGAGTCGAGCAAGAGCTGGCACAGCACAAAAATGTCGATTCTCTGAAAGTCTCGGATTCTGGGTTCTCGAGGGTGCTGATGACGATGAGCAGAGTGATTTTTCATGTTGAGCTCTCGTTGGCTCCAGACGACGTCACGTCGAAATCTTATTTTTTGAAATTTCTCTTTTACTTTTAAAGCTAAAATTAAATAGGGAATGGTAAACAGCAACGGAAACGAATCCGAAAACGGACTTTTGGAGTGTGTAGAGGCTGGTGTGGGATAGCAGAATCCGTTTTCAAAAGTTGCTATAATGACCAACCAACCACCGAAAATCGATAATCACTAAATGAGCGCTCACCACATAGGCCTGTTCCCCAAGGTAGTCAACGAGAATAGATGCCCCTTCTACCATCACCTCCGTGGCTCAACAGGTAGTGGGTTGCACTAGCGATCATGCTTTTGTGGGTTCGATTCCCCGCACTGGCAATCTTTTTTGCCACTTTTTTCTCGTCATAAAAAATCACCTACTTTCATTCAGCGATGTTCGTCCTGGATCCTAATGCCCTTGCAGGTCCGATACAACATTTTTTTTTTGTTTTTCATTTTAAGTAAATTTAACATCATATTGTTATTTTTTGATGAGTGAACACACACCGCAATGAGATTTGTATCCATGGGAAATACAGCAGAATGAAAGTAGATGATTTTTACGACGAGAAAAAAGTGGCAAAAAAGATTGCAAGTGCGGGGAATCGAACCCACAAAAGCATGATCGCTAGTGCGACCCACTACCTGTTGAGCAACGGAGGTGATGTGAGAAGTAGGGTTGTCTAAACGATAACGAGATTGCGGGCTCGTAATAGGAGGGGGAGGATTGCGAGCCCGCAATGCCTCGCACCGCCTCGCAACGAGATGGGAAGGGCATAGCAGGGCGAGAGAGCGTGTGAAAGGGAGAGAGTGCCTTCCGATCTCGTTGCGAGGCTGTGCGAGGCGGTGCGGGCTCGTTATCCTCCCCCTACGCTCTCTCTATCGTTGCGAGCCCGCAACGTGACCTCTCCCTATTGCGAGCCCGTTAACCTCGTTTGGCCAACCCTAAGAAGAAGAGGGTGGACCTCAGACGAACGACCGCCTGACCCTCGAATTTCTGCATGTGCCCCGCCGAACAGAGAAGAGCGAGAGATCATGGATAATTGAGAGTGGTTGCAGACTTCCTTCTTCTGGCCCTTCGAATTCTTCCGGGCCAGACTACGAGATGGATGGGCGCGATTTATTTTCTGAGAACTCGTCGACACGGCGAAATGGCGAACAGCTGGCGTCGCGAAAAAAGCAAGGATGATGAATTCGTCCAGACATTTCGCTGTTTTTCTCGCCACTGACCGGTGAAATGAAGAGTGCGTGGCCCATATTTCGAGCTCTAGAAATGCTGAGCAGCGGAAAAAAGAGTAAACCCATTGGCATTTTCCTTGTTGTAAGTAAATCGTCCCTTCTTTCCCCATGCCGGCTTCCGATCTTTTGATCTACCCGAGTCTCTCTACCTTGGTCTCTTCCCCGTCTCTCCACTCTCTCTATTCCCCGTGCTCTCTCGCCTCCCTTGGGAAGGAGACTCCGATCGATAGAGATCGGAAGCCGGCACGGGAAAAGAGGAGAAGATTTACTTACAACAACGCTACACTATAAGTTGTTTTTCTCGAAAGTGTAATGCGGTAAAAATCTGAAATTTTGGGATCTGATTCCTCTAGTCATTCCGGTCTGATCTATGTATGTGGCCAAACTTGCACGTGGCCCATTCATGAGATCCATTTTCTAAAATTTATTTAAATTTTTTCAAAAAAATCAAGTAAACAGGCGTGTTCGCCATGAAATTCTACCCAGGCAAAAATATTCACTTAATTTTAGCTACAAAAGTAAAAGAGAAATTTCAAAAAATAAGATTTCGACGTGACGTCGTCTGGAGCCAACGAGAGCTCAACATGAAAAATCACTCTGCTCATCGTCATCAGCACCCTCAAGAACCCCGAATCCGAGACTTTCAGAGAATCGACATTTTTGTGCTGTGCCAGAACCCAGTCTCGTCTGCTCGACTCTCTGGCAAACGGCCTCATATCTAGTGCTCTGATAACCGGCCCGGTTGTTTCGAAAATGTATAATGGCCACTGACATCATCGGGAAACTCGGTGATCCGGTTGGAGGAGACGTTTAGGATGTCCAGCTCGCGACAGTGGCACAGCACGATAGGGAAGGAGGTCAACGAGTTCTGCAATGAAATGAGGGGATACGGTACGGTAGACCTTTGGCAATTTGGGTTACTGGGTTACTACTGCTTCGAATGCGATAGATCGTATTACTATTTTTGTTTACCGACTGACAACCCAGAATCATTTTAAACAGTACGAAAAGGAGCCCATATCTTATAACCGAAACCCACATCTCGCGGAAGCTCGTCTATTACATTTTGCTTAGAAGGAGTAAATCAAGAATTATTTTAGAACAAGATTCAAGCCCACCATCGAGTAAGAAATTTAAGCGCGTACATTATTTGCCCATGAAACCAACAGTTCACCGGAGTTTTCCAAAATTTTGAAACAAACACACTGCCACCAAATCGGTCTCAAGTTCGTTGAAAATTTCCGTTTTTTTTATCTTACTTTTTTCTAACAATTTCCCCCTCGAAACGCTATGGTTTGCATTCGATAATCCTCAATGCAGCGAAAATACTCACATTCGCAGCATTGATCGTCCTCAACGCCTTGCATCCGACCAACGTCTTCGGAAGGTCGCGCAGTCGATTCTGCGAGATGTTGAGCACTTCCAGCTTGCGAAGCTCCCCGATCTCGTCTGGGATCGACTGAAAATCGAGTTGAATCGAAAAAAAGGACAACGAATGGAAATCCCTCTGAATTTTCGTTTCAACATAGACTCAAGTACCTAAATTTAGCTTGATTATGATTTTAACCCTTTGATATCTCTAATAAAATTATGATTGACAAGACAATTCCGATAAAAGCTTTCAAACATCACTTCTTTCCCCCACTTCATCTGCCTCACAACCGAACAGTTCTAATCAGTATCTTCAATATATTCAATATATGGGCTTGACTGAAAAATATAGTAAAATCGGGCTAAAAACAAAAACTCAACGAAAACCAATGCGATTCAGGGGAATGATAAATCCCGTAGAGTGCCTGTTTCAAAGTCGAATCAAGTGCCCAAATCGAGTTTCCTTTCGATTGATCGAAGACCCAAGAGTCAAACTTTACGAACAACTACTCGTATCAAACCTCAACCGTGTACACACTCAGAAAATGTATTTTAAAAATAGTCAAGACTGTTTCTCCCTCACCTCGAGTACATTATCCGTGAGATGGAGCTGCTTCAGCTCCTGGAAGAGAGCGATGAAGGGAGGCAACTCGCGCAGTCTGAATTTTATTAAATAATGTATTTATGGGAGAGGATTGTCAATATTTGATGTAAATAATTTAGATTCTCAAAAACACTTAAAGTCTGACTTAAAAACTGTGAAACGACCCTACTTTCAGTCGAATATGAAAGGAGAATATGAATTAAAATGCAATTAAATTCCCTATAAATAAACATCACACTCACTTGTTCTGGGAGAGGTCGAGATTGCGGAGGAACTCAGCGACGACTGCCAATTGCTCCGGCGCTGCCTGGAACATGGTTGATGCAAAATTTAATATGAAGAAGGGCTAAAAATACACAGCTATCAAATCAACCGTTGCAGGTAAATCTGGTGATAAGGACACCTAACGTTGACATTGCTTTTCGACAAGCAATCCCCAGTCCATCAATAATTAGAACTAATTCAAATCTTTTGAAGGGGATGCAGAGCTTAAAGACCTTAATAATGAAATATCTCGAACGCAAACCTTGAGGCCGTGGTTCTTGAGCTGCAGGATTCTGCTCTTCTTCGCGTTGTCGATGTGCTGAGCGACGACGGCCGTCGACGGACCCGACTTGAACGGGTTCTAAATGATATTTTAGTTAATTAAATATAAAATACCATGAAAATTGCACTAGAATCGGCAAATGATGAAGGTCAAAAACGGTAAGATGTGATCATGTGACGGAAAACGGGCTACTACTGACCTTGGAGCCGAGATTCGTCCCTGATTTGGACGCCTTCGCGCCCTTCGACGAGTCGTTACCCATCTGGAGAGAAAAGATTAGGAAATGAGGAGAAGCCCGAGTCGAAAACAAGTCAAAACAAAAATAAGCTCAAATTAAAGTTTGAGGATTTCGTGTACAGTAATCAAACTTTTGCGTTGGCGCATCGGGCCAGTCACATATTCGATCTGACATTTTTTTTGTATTCAATACAAATTGTATTTACAACATTTTATTTAACTTTGAAGTTTAATAACAATAATTAAATAAAATTTTAGTTTATTTATCATACTCGAGCAGAAAGTTGTGCTGGCTCACTGTGAAATTGGAGCCGAGGTGGACGGAACGGATGGAGAGCCAGTTAGAGAACGAAAGGAAATTCTACAGAGGAGTGTGTGCAAGCGGGAGAAACCAAACAATTCAACTTCGAAATTCTTATCGAATTCGTCCTTGTTTTCGCTCATTCCACACCGTTCAGATGTGTTTCAGATGTAGCCCAAAATGAAACATTTTCTTTATTTGCAATTCACCGAGCACTCCTCAATCATAATAAAGCTTCACGTTCTAGAAAATCCCTTATTTCATTGTAACGTTTCGTCATTCCACAAACTTTCTTTGCCATTAGTTCATTCGGCTTCCAACGATCCATCAAAATGTCAAATAAGATCCCGGTACATTCCATATCTCCAATCAGTAACCATTCGATTCCAAAGTAACCTTCTCCCCAATCAGACAGAGCTAGAGAGCACGCGATATTGAGAGACCGCCTTTCAATCTTCATCCTTCGCGTTAAGTTTGCGCACAAAATCGCTCAGCGCCCATCAAATAATTTCGTCCCTCTTCTTCCCTAACTCTCCTATTTATTTTTCCCTTTCTCTATCACCGCAACTCTAGAACGCACCATCTGCATTCCTTCTCTAACTCTCTTGGTCTCTCACCTTCTCTGACCGGCAAGAGACAAGGGGAAATGGAGAGAGCGCATGGTTCGGCCCGTTCAGATCAATTTGTGCAGCTTGCTCGAAGCGCGGGTCGTCGTCTCTCCATTTCGCACGCTCTCTCGCTTGCTCTAACCGCGAGAGAGTGCGCGGAATGGAGAGACGATGATGGTCCTTATTTTGGGCACTTTTTTCTAGTGCACCTGTCCAACCATATTTCGGGATTATGATATTCGCTGACTCTACTGTGCCCAACTGGGCAGTGCGGAACAAAATGGAGGAAATGTGGAATTGCTCTAGCTAATCCCGCATAGGATATCGCACGTTCTTGCTATGAAAGCTATTCGACTTCCTGCCTCGAGATTATGCCGATTTAATTCAGTTTCCAGTTGGGGCTAACGCTCTGGATAACTATATCTCACGTCTTGAATGAATATCTTCGAAGTATTTTCCTCTTCCGTCTTTATGAATTTTGAGGCTTTCTTTTCATGCTCAAATTGCATTAATATTACTGCTTATCTGATCTGTCCGAATATTCCCGATTCAATCCACTTATAATGCCAAGTGGCTATCTCCGTGTATCGCCTAACGCCTACAAATTATGCGATTCCACGACTACACTATGCCGCATTCGTGCTCGACCAGAATATCCACTTTGGTCTATCTTCGGAATAAGAAATTGTGGAAAAATTGTTCTCATTCTGGTCTTGATTTAGATGTTTACGTGCAATTTAGTCATATTTTTACAAATTATCTTGACTTTCTGACCTGTGAGAGGTATCAAGGGACGATAAACCCCATTGAGAACTCTATGTAATTCACGCTCTGCCAGAATCCCCACTTTGGTCTTTCTTCAGATTGGCTAATGAAGGAAAACTCTCCTGGTTCTGCGCAAAATAATTGAAACATTGTCCATTTATATCTCGCTACATCTCTCCAATGCAGGAATCATCCCGCAGTTCAAACTCTATTCTACGGCTATATGGACAGCATTAGCTGGCCTTTCACCAGTCAAAGCCATTCCCCATTCTGACAGCAATTTCAACCTGCTTTCCGTGTGTTTACCTTCGATGTGTCAGAGAAGGGAACTTCGATACACATCCGGCCACATAATTCCCCTCCCGGGAGGCGCATCCTCTCGATGAGCAGCTTGCCCCAAAGTAATATGCGCACCTGCACGTATTTGCTCGAAACTTGGACGAGAATGAAGTATGTTTCAATGATTCGCTGAAGTGCTACCGTTTTCCCGTGGGTTGGTATTAGTGTTGACAAAGCGGCACGTACCCTTCCACGATTTCATTGCTGTCTCGTCGATCTGATACCATTCGAAATGAGTAGAGCGCGTGCCGAATTATCAGCACTATTTGGCATCTATAGTTGGTAGGTGTCTAGGATGTAATATCTGTGCAGGAGGTCCTCAAAACTATTTTTTTTTTGGTGAATATTGAAAAAAAAGAATTTCCCCCC
>LS486708.1:167163-178180 GCA_900490705.1 Pristionchus arcanus
CTGACTGCCCCCTGCTCCCCTTTCCCCGTCCAACTTGCGTTCAAGCCCACTTTCCCCGCCACTGCCAACTTCTTCTCTCCCGTCTCCCTCTCTATTTTGACATCTCCCCTCTCTCTTCATCCTCTTTATCTCTACCAAGTCACAGAAGACGAGAGAGTGTACCGAATGGAGAGACGATTCCCCCCTGCCTTCCCGTCCCCTCTATCCAATCGAATAGAAGGGGCCAGACCTGGGCGCTGTGTTCTGAAACATTCTTGCCCCGTTTCCTCTATTTTTCCCTGACTCTCCCCATTTTGCGTGCTCTCTCGGCCTATCAGACAGGTAAGATAGCACACTGAATGGAGATACCAATCGCCTCAGCGAACATGGAAACATGTTTTCGTTCACGCGTTCTTCCCGTGATGATCGACGTCTCTTCATTTTCCTGATCTCTCATCAGTCAGAGAGACGAGAGAGCGTGCGAAACGAGGAGAGTGGGCACTGTATCAAAGTATTGTCTGCGCGTACTTTGTCCCTCTTATGAATCTTACAATTCGCGAACCCGACCCGATCATGTTTCTCAATTATGTTCAATTTGTTCAATTTCGGCAAAAAAATCCCGAATCAATTCTATTACCGGCCGTTAGTTAGGAGTGGAATGTAATGTTCTCGGAAATTTTTTTTAAGCCAGAGCCGTTTTGAGCCATTCACACCTTTTTCCAACTCAACATCATTTCTTTCTCATTCCCTCAACTCTTGTTATTCAAAACGCCCAGACAACAGCAATCTTGTTCGTAAAACACACAATATTTATGATGTTGAAAGGTTGTTTCTCGCTAAATCGCCTCATTCACAACATTGAAGCCTTTCTCCGCTCGGCGCCGAAAACACGTCTAAATCAGCTGCCCGGGATTAATTCCAAGCTGTTTTCAACGGCCAATTTGACCATTTAGCATCAATTTATGAAAGGTTTTGAGGGGTTTCCAAGACTCTTCTCTTCCCTCACTAATCCAATATGCTCGTATGTCTCACACAAATAATGCGGCGCGAATTCATTTCTCATCTTCATTTTCTTCCCATTTTCTATATCCTCCCCATCCGGATGGCGACGTCTCTTCATTTCCTGTGCTCTCTAGTTTTCTCTGATCGGCGAGAGATAAGGGAAAAGTGAGAGACCGAACTCTCTCCATTTCGCCTGCTCTCTCGCCGTCTCTGATCGGCGAGGGATAAGGGAAATAGAGAGACGCGTTCTCCCTTCGTCGTCCCATCCTTTTTGCGCCTAATTCGGACGGCCGGGGCGAGCGAGCGAGCGAGAGCGCATTTCTTTAATATTAATGAAGTGTTGCGATGGTGGATGCGAATGGAATGGATGGTGAGAATGGACTAGAAGAGATGGAAGGAGAGAGGTCACGGGTGCGGGGAAAACATGCTGCTGAGAACCTATCGCGTACGAGATCTGCTTCAGAATCTTTGATTTTACCATTGTTCTGCCTTGCTTCTGTGGGGTTTCTTCACAACACTTTCTGAGCTATGATTCTCTTCATTTTGAAGAATAATTTCTTCATTTTTGAAGAATAAGTCGAGGTCACGCCGGCCGAAATATTCATTCCCCTCGTTCCCAAAGTGCCTTTTAGCCGTGTTTCCACGGCGTCTCTCGAGCGGAAAAGGCTATAGGCACCGCAGAAAAAAAGAAGGGGGAGAGAGCCATTGATGAAACATTTGCCTTGCTGTTTCTAGTTTCGCCCTTCTTTCTCAATTAGCAAAAGAGAGAGGAGCCGTTTCTTTCGTTATCGTGGATGCTATTTCCATTCCACTGGTGGATGGAATGGTTTAGAACTAATGGTTCCTTTCCGGGCGTAACTTTATCTGATAGCGTAAGGTCATCATGCCTTGTTTTCATGGCTATAAGTGATGAAGCCTTATGTAGCACTTTCGAAATTCGCCGTGTGTTTCTAAATGCAAGCTCTCGAATGTTCCCATAGTCATGTCAGTTTCACACGAATGTTTTTTCTCGCTGCTCTCTATTTTCGCCCTTTTTGTCTGCCTTGAGGATTGTCGCACACTTTGGCGTGTGGCAGGATCTCACGTTGCTCTACATGCTCACGATTTTGCGCAAGTCTCTTCATTCTACACTGTGCAGAATAGTGTCGACTACACTTTTCAATGTTTACTGGCATTCAATAAAACTCAAATTTAGTAGAATAATTCTCTCGCGTGCACTCAAGGCCAAGGTGTAGCGCATATTTCGCGGCAGCTGCAAAACTTTCGCTGCCATTTGATTGAACCGATAACTATCAGATGCCCGAACAGGTGCTTTCGCACGAAAATTAAGTTCAAAGAGCCTTCTTACGTGAATTTTGTGCATTCTGCCCTTGCGTGACCTTTTTGTGCTGCTCAGATGATGGAATCAAAAAGTCACCACACCCCACGGTCTTGATTTGTGTGACTCTTTCAGATCAAAGTGATCAACATTCCAATGAAAATCAAGCACGCACTTGTGTTCCAAATTGCATAATTTTTGACGACGTGCGAATAACGACTATTTTCTTGTGTTTCAATGAATTCTGACGATGACTGTATCTATTCTCTTCAGTCGCACTTTTCCTTTTTTCAATCTGTGCATTGTGTCCTGATGAGCTATTTTATCTAGCTGATCAGCATGATCATTTCAAGCTGTGATTTTCGAAAATGATCACTTCCTTTGTCCTCTTTTGCTCTTCCTCGTACGTGATCTTAGATGAGTGCTTATCAGGAAATGAAGTGGGCGTTTTTCTCCGAATTGTCTATTATCATCAGCTCTCGAGATAGATAATCGAAAAATAACAACTTAGTGATGGTATCTAATCACCGTATAGAATCTTTTACATTTTAAAACTGTGCTAGGTACGTAAGGCTTTGTCCAATTCTCATGCCTTTTTTTCTAATATCGCAGCTCGAAATATTGTGTAGTCAAGAAATTGAGTGGGCGCTCTGCGTACGTGTCATTATCTACATTCCTTGGGATGAATTTTTGATCAGCATCATTCGATCACATTTGCAGAGACGCGGAATTCCGCACATATTGGGCGTATCAATTGTAAACTTGACCAAATTGCAACATACACTCTTGTTTCATTCAACCTGATGTCTCCGTCAACAACTCGTACCAAGCTCAGTATGACGAGTAACACTGATTTTGTTTTGAATCATTACTCTAGCCATTGCCGATCATTATCTAGTTTCTATTTCATTAGAGATAGCATATTCGGGATGAGTTCTCTCTGGTCCTGAGTACGTCCTCTTATCTAACTGATCAAGACCACTTGATCAGATATGCTGAATGGAAGTCTTCTTTCTAGTCAACGTCACACCTATTCCACTACTTATACATGTCCCGATTGCGTGCATGGTCGGTTCTGCTAGAAGTAAGAAACCGTGTTGACTTTTCGGCCATGCTTTCTTAACCCTAATCCCACTGAGTCTGATTATTCTTATCGCCTCCACGATTGACATCTCTGCACAGCGTAAACGGTATTCACAACATTAGCCTATTTTTCTATCAGCCGTACTCTCGGGAATTCTATTCTTACAAGTTCCCTAGTCAGCAGTAATGGTACATGCGCAGATGCCCTCGTGTGCCTTGATTAGCGAGTTATCTTACTATTTTATATACAAATTTCAAGTTTGTGATCTCATATCACTTCAGCAGTTTAGACTAGGTGATGATCGGGTTTATATCAATCCAGATGGATCTTGAATCATTTCCTGGCATCAATGAGATAGCATGTATTCGATCCCGTATACTTCATTCTATCCCTTATCTACCATCACCTCTTCCTCATAAGCGGGGTGATGTACGGTTTTCTACCCATCATCATCTCTCCTCGATCCAAATGGGTCCTGAGTGCATCCCTTATCTGGCTGATTGTTGATCGCGCATCACTTTCACACTAATAATTTCGAATCTCGTCGGTCAGACGAGGGAGTACTCAAATCAACGAGAGGCCTCGTGTAAAATCGTCACTTTCGCACCTCTCCAACGTGTTGTGATTCCCCGAATTCGGCTGACGTCGCCGCTGAGAGTAAATGATGCGGGTTTATCGCCTTTTTCCGCATCCGATAAGCCCCAGCGACGAAGAGTGATATCAATATATACAGTGCTCACGAGGCTCGCCTGTGCAGAAGAAAGTCGTAGAATCGTGTTGCGATCACCCCTTTCTCTTCAATCAGAGAGCCGAGAGACTACGCCCATCGATGAGGGTCATTACGGTGTTGCGAATTGCGAACTGATAGCCGCCTCCATCCGCCGTCTCTTCGCATACCCTTAACCTCTCCTGGTCATAGAATCCCAACTGATATGATATCATGGAAAAGACTCGTGAGAAGCTTGTCCTTATCTCCCCCCTTTTGGTATTGTGATCGCAAAATCGCGTCAAGCCCTTAAAGAGCGAATTGTTAGCCGTAGCCCTTCACAATTCGTGGATGTAACTAGAGAATGATTGGGCTCTCGTCGCAAATCTTTTGATTGGCCTTGAAAGCGGATTGTGACCACATTGCTTGCAATATCATCAGCCTTCCGAAAGCCTCCTAAGCGGATCGTCAAAGGCTGGGAATTAGTGTAGATCGTGCATTTCCTTGTCAACAAACCTCTCGATTTGTTTTGGATGCGCCGGGCATGAAACCATTATATCAAAATAAGGCCTCTTCTGTTCACAAAATTGATCACAATTTTGACCGAGCTTGTGAAATGAAGAGAACAGTCCCGAATTCCGAACTTTATCCAAACTTCATAAAAATTGACGCGAGGCTGTTGCAACGCTCGAATTTCGTAGGCAATTCTCGCTGCGCATGAAAACAACATCGTTATCAGTACACGACGTTGGCATGCTTTCCACCTATTGCCACTCTCTCAAAACCCCTTTCTCTCTTGCTGCCTCTAACCAGATGAGATCATTCCCGCCTCTCTTAGCCATCTCACACTCTATACTCACCTTGTCTCCCTCTCTCCCTTCGTCTCTTTCTACGTGTTGTTTCGCCGGACACACCTCCAGTGTGTGCTCATTTCGCACGTTTTTGCAGCGACTCGCTGCTTTAGTTGTGGTCGATATTCGCCTCTTACCGTATCTTTAAGCCCAGAAAATCGATAATCGCCCTGGTTACAGTATGGACGAAGGGTTGATGTCGGTCCTCGGCTCGGGCTACGTGGGCAACTGCTCCGTGTGCGGAGATGCCAGTGCGGGCAAGCATTACGGTAAGTATCGATTATTTACAGCTCTTTGTATTACGGTAGGCAGGATTACGGTAGCTGGAACATTGCTTGTTTTGCAGGTGTGGCAGCGTGCTACGGGTGCAAGGGCTTCTTCCGAAGAACGATCAGGTTTGTTGTTGTTTTGACTTGTTTTTATTGTTTTGAAATCAATTATTTTCGAAATATCATCTTCCAGAAACAGCCAGACGTACTCGTGTCGTTTCGAGAAGAAGTGTGCCATCGATAGAGGTTCGTTTTCTTAATTTCTATTTGGTTACATCTTGCACTTATTCCGAAAGTTTCTGAGCCTCCAGTAGAAAATGCCTAATTTATAATTAATACTCTGCTGCATTTCATTAGGTGTTCATTCTCTTCATTCAGTAACTTTTTGTGCACTTGAGGACACCAATATCTTTCAATTTCCCAATTGGTTGCATCCTCTAAGATGTATGATGTTTCTGTGCTGGTCGGGATGTCTCATGCCTCGCCCACCGCTTTTTTCGGCCGGCCGGGTTGTTGGGTTCCGCAACTTTACAGCGGGGCCTTGGGGGCTCTCAAATTGAGTGGGGAGGCAAGGCAAGAACGGGGTCCGCTCCTCGTTACAAAGAGAGAAAAGAGTTGCGAAGAGGGAAGGAGGAGGAGGAGGGAAGAAGAAGTAAGGGAGGGGAATGTGACTCGAAACAGTTGGCTATCTCCCTCGTCTCTCGTTCTGAAATGAGATCTGAAGAGAAGAAACGAGCCCATCGTCGAGGTGTGTTCGAATTGTGTAAAGAAGGCGAGGAAGTAAATGCAACAACTTCTTTTGCTTCTTTGAAAATGTAGGGGTTGAACCTCGCATACAATCTTGGTTAGATGGATACACGATAGATCCCAGTCATGCAAAATTGTTGCGAATAAAGCAACTCTTTAGCTCTGGAATGTGTTAGATACAATGTGCGGAATGGAATGTTTTTTTTAAAAAATTTATTTATCTATTATATCTATATCAATTATATCAAGCATTGATCAATCACACGAAGCGTCATTGAAATATGAAACGCTCGTGAAACATAATTCAATAATAATCACGATTACAGACCAGCGCAACGCCTGTCGATACTGTCGCTTTCAACGATGCATCGCTGTTGGCATGGAGCCGGATGGTGATTATTAAACACATTTTTAATCTCTTTACCTTCCATATCATCACTGAGGATGTTTGCGATAGGCTCACCTGCGGAGACAACCAAACCGGTTGCCGACCCCTGTTGAGTATTGTTAAACCTTATATTAAGTCGTACTGCCTTATTTATTTTATGATAGAAGAATTAGCTGTAAGTGCTTACATAACCAACATCCCGTGTTTTTCTGGCTTCTGTCCGATAAGTGCCCCACTAAAAGGCTTAATTCCCCTCTAAATCGGATCTCGTGGGGTTTCTAGAGTGTCACATTATGCAATCATCATTGATGTAAATCGCATCAGCCGAAGCCTCGCAAGATTTATGAGAGAAAGTGAGAACTAGCCTCTAATCGACCCATAATTGCGAATACATCAGGCACGGTCGAGAGTACCTCATTAGAAACTAGAGTTTCCGGGGAAATCAGAGAGCTGGGGTTGCTTTTCCTATTATTTCCAACAAGTGTGAAGAGACTAGCTCCGACAGGCTGAATGAATAATGATAAGGACATCTTGAAACATAACTTTTATACTGCCCTGAGCAAAATATACGTTTAGAATGTTTTCAGCCATTCGCCCGGATCGTGACATCATCGGGAAGCAGAAGAATCCGCGTAGGAGACGGCTGACGGTGAAGTCGGAGGACGGAGAGGAACCATCATCGACTAATGAGTGGGCAGAATATTATCATTATTATTCAAATGATTAGTATTACAACGGATATAAGTCACGGTAAACTAATTTTTTTGGAAATGTGAGGAACTTGGCGTTCGTCCTACTCATTTTTGACAATTGACAAATTTTCAACCTCGAAAATTTGTCAATCCCAAAAACGTCGCTTTTTCGCTGTTTTTTGACGGATTTCTTGTTTGACAGATTTTCGAGCTCGAAATCTTGTCAATTTTCCGAAGGCTTTGCAAAAGACGAATGCAGCAAACAGGAATCGAACCCGCCTCTTTTCAATGCCGGGCGGAAACGCTAACCACTATACTATCACAGATGATGTGAGGAATGAGAGGGTGATCAATTACATTGCCAATGCGAGAACTACAACAACGGCGCTGACGCCCATTCCATCTACAATAAAGCAATCGCTCGGTCATTCTTGAAAATATCAGTGATAGTCGAGCGGTTAGTCTCTCTGCCCAGAGTTGAAAAGAGGCGAGTTCGAATCCTGTTTGCTGCATTCGTCTTTTGCAAAGCTTTCGGAAAATTGACAAGATTTCGAGCTCGAAAATCTGTCAAACCAGAAATCCGTCAAAAAACAGCCAAAAATCGCCATTTTTGGAGTTGACAAATTTTCGAGGTTGAAAATTTGTCAATCCTCATATTGCCAAAAAAATTAGTTTACCGTGACTTATATGACTGATGAGTTGGAAAACAATGATGACCAGTCATAAAAACGGCATGGTTCAAAAGATGGGAGTCTACTAGAGTACGAGAAAATTCAATGTTTGGCTTTATGAACGATGAAATATTGATCTTGAATCACCTGGTAGCTGGCACACCTGTTGAAAATAACCATTGAAACAAAAATCAAAAATTCAAATTGATATTACAGACGCCTCGACGAGTCTTTCATCGCTTTTCTGCACAACATCGAGGTTCAGGTAAACACTTTTTAATTAACAGAAATAAAAAGAAATTAACTAAATCCAAAAAATAATTGCAGGTCGCCGCGGGCACAGTGCCGTCAGCCTCCTTGCCTATCGGAATCAAGGCCGACCCGGACTGCACGCTGGTTGGATTGTTCACGAACCGAGCAGCGTACGCCCATGAGATGTTCCCGGTTGGTTATATAAGATTTCGGATCCTCTCGTTAGTGCGGTTCGAACCATGCATAAATTTCAGCCCTGGTATCAACGAGTCAAAATATCGATTTTTAAAAATTATTTTACAAAATTATGAAAAATGAATTAGATAGGCGTGTTCGCCATAAAATTTTGGTTCGGGTACCATACTTGCAAAAAATTAGCATTTTTTGGAGTCGAGAAATAAGGCAAAAACCGATATCGACGTGACGTCGTCTGGAGCCAACGGAGGCTCGACGGCAAAAACCAATATGCTCACCGTCTTCAGCACCATCAAGAACACCAACACACGAAGTTTGAGAGAATCGACATTTTTTGACTGTGCCGACCCTTGTCCGATTCTTACGCGAACGGGCTCTTATAAATTCTTTGAAATCAAATCTTTGAAGTAGATGAAACTTGGAAATTTTTTTTTGGGAGGGAACTGAAAGAAAATTGAACGATAGATTCCCACGAAATTTGAAGAAACGTTGAAACTCACCTGAAACGCTCGAAAACTGGATGGATGAAATTTGCAAATTTGCACCAGTTCTTTCCTAAAACCATGATCGATCTGCCCTTGTCGTCTCTAATCCTTGTCTCTCCAGATAAACTACTCGCCCGGTCGAACTGCTACTGTGGAAGAATTGATGACGGCGATGAGGAGGTATTCAATTGATTTCATAATTGATTGCGATACTGTGTGTTTACTGGCTTTGCACGGACATGGTCAACACCTGAAAAGGCCTGTATATCCGTTCAGAGCCCTCTGACGGGATCTCTGGTAAAAGTTTCCTAGTAGGATCACAGTTGACTTCCTAGTGGGTATCTTGTACGTTTCCTAGTAGGAAGTCAACTGTGTTCCTGCTAGGAAAGTGGTCTCTGCAACTGTGATCCTAGTAGGAAACTTTTACCAGAGATAGCATCTTTGCTCCAATCACTATTATACTCATTTCTCCAGAAGTGTCTTCGCTTGCGCCTCGTGGATCGACTCCCTCTGCACCGCATCCAGCATCTACAGTGTGTCGGAGAAGGTTGGTTAATTAATTATATTAATTAAATATTAATTATTAAAAATAATTAATAATTTAAAGATCGCCCTGCTCCGGGCCGTTTTCCCCACCTTCTACGTGCACGGTCTCGCAGCTAACACGCATCGGTAGGCAATTTTCACTATTCAAAATAATCCCTTGAATATTCTGCTAATTGTAAGCACTTTCTTTTGCACCAGTCGTATTGCACATCCAAAGTATAACCTACTAAATGTCATTATGCGAATCTGGATTACGAGCGTCATCTCAATGATTGTTAGATGTCGTTGAAGTCACGTACTCCAGCAGCACAAAAACAGCGAAGTTCTCTCATTCCACATGCATCATGAATATCATCTCGCTGTAATAACCAGCGAACTCCCTCTACTCATTACTTGCCTCCAGTGCATATAATTTGCGACTCGCTAGTGTTGTCCACTTCATCTCATTGCACGAGCAAACTAGAATTGCATTCATGAATTGGGGTCGCATGCCCCGTCCAACCAGCATCAGGAAGATTTATGTTACGAGGATCTACGAGGAATGAAAAAACTTACAATGAAAGTCAATCTCAATAATGCCTACTCAGATGCTGCCCTGGCCAACGGGACGCCGTCAGTCTTTGCAACGGCACCACACTACCAAGGAATTCGCCGCTGGATCTGGCCGCAACCAAGTAATTTTAATTTGCTATATTTCTTGATATGGTGCAATATGCCCAACATCAGAGACCAAAAAGGAACATTATTGTTTTTGCTAAAGCTCAACCAAGCGAACTACTATCTATTGTGGTTATCCATCTCTTTATGAGACGAATCACGAGAGAATCGACCACCCAGTGGCGGTAGACAAAACATATGTCCAATCCGGCTCAAAAGTATATGGCAAGTACTTTTTACAATGCTCTTTCAAACTGCGCTTCGGAAATTTTGATATCGATTTTTATTTTCGGGTTACGGTAGATCAAAGATCAAGCACGGAGTGATTTTTCGTGAAATTGCCCCCACAAAATTAATCATAACTCGCTTCAAAATAAAGATATTCTCTCATTCTAAGTTGCCATGGATAGAGGGGAGCTCGAGCAACATTTCGTAATTGAAAAACTCATTCCAGGCCAGTGCGCTCATGCGGAGCGGTCGGGTGACCGAAAAAGTAGCGTAACTATGGGGATACCGATTACCGCAAAAAGTTATTATGATTTTTATAAAGTACCTATATATGCCTCAAAAATCACCAAAGGGCAGAGAAATCGGAGGTGGAGGAAAAAAAAAGCTCTCACTTTCGTCAATCGGATCGAGGATGAGTTTCGTAAAGAAATGTTTTTGACGTTCGTTTGGAACCTAAATATGCTCAAATTTATTGGAAATTATCATTAAAAACATTTAAAAACGTTTGCCACACTTTGGATGGTCTCAATTTGAAGAGAAAGTGTCATTTTACTCTTCAATTTTCTTCATATTCATTGTGGCTTGAAATGGAACTCTTAATGTTTTTATATGATTTAAAAATTGACATAGTGTCAGTTTTTAGTGTAGAATTCGAAAATCGACACTAGAAAGATGTATCTTCAAACCCCCCTCTTTGGCAGATTCACACCCCTCTTTACCAGATATTTTTTTGGGAAATCATGAATATGGCTATGAGCCTAAGCGTGCCATAGTAATTATCAAAGATCTCGACAAACTAAACATTTCTGTGAAGAAAATGAAGAGTTTTCTCTTCATTGAAGAGAGTTATGTTTGGATGAAGAATTCGGCTCTTCACTTTTCAGACCGCTAAAAATCCAGATTCCGCATTTAAAATATTCAATTTTTTGACTTAAAATAACTAAACT